>LPNX010956237.1:106854-144025 GCA_001517045.1 Pseudotsuga menziesii | reverse complement strand
AAAAACGAAATAAAAGGAGTGCAAGAAAAACAATGAATAACAATAAATATTTAGGTGTGAAGATAATAAGTGAAGAAAATATTGACAAATTTGTTTGAAAAGATAAGACCAAAATAAGAATGTGTATGATTTCTAATGGTCCAATGAGGGATCTATGTGTATTTATGAGCTATAAACTAAGATGTACAGTGGTTTATATGATTGATGGTGGGTCCCTCATTAGATGGTGTCATTGAAATGTCCATTGTTAGTCTACCATCCAACTTGGGATGTGTAAGGGGGGCTTCATAAGTCCACACAACCCTTACACCTGACGTAAGATAACATTTCTCATCCATAAAATCCTGAGTTTGAGTATCATTGTTAAATACTACTCTGTTACATTTCCATCAATCTAAGAAGAAGACTAAATTGGGGCATTCTCCTTCATAAACAATCAATTATTCTATAATCAAATGATTAAGCGTTATGTTGACACCTGGACTCATATGTTTTTCTCTTGCTAGAATAGTCGGCATATGGATTTAACTGTGGGAAATTGAATAAATTGAGTGCAATCCATTCATGTCAAAACGCATGTGCACTAGTGTCTCTAAAATCATATGCATTGATATTTGTCCCTAAGTGTATGAAGGGACAAAGAATCAATGTTGTAATAATAGAGCTTGAGTACATTGACAAAGTTTGACATACATCAACCTTTGAAATTTTACTGTACAATAAAAGGTTATCATTTAGTTACATTGACAAAGTTTGACATACATCAACCTTTGAAATTTTACTGTACAATAAAAGGTTATCATTTAGAGTGTTGTGTGTGCACAATTAAACAAAATAAAGTGCATGTTTTGGCACATTCAAATAAAACATAGAGTGCATTGTGAATCTGGCATTACAATCGTATCTTGAAATAGAGAAATAACTCGTATATGCAAATAGATATCTCAATGTGATTATATTTTCATAGAAAATAAATTAATTTTATTTATGGAAAAGCCTTGAACCCAAAGCATTGAGGCCCAAACCATGTTCAAAGAAGCATAGTCTCAAAATTGGTATCTAGAGAAAAAAAAAGAGTTTCTATAGACGCTCCATGTTGGTGAGATGGACAAACCATATCATTATTGTTTCCCCATCATATTGGTATTAGAGAAAGTTCACCGGATATTTTGAAATAGAGCCATGGGAAAATATTTGAAGAGGGAGAATATGGAAGAATTAAGAGACTTCAATAAGCAAATCCAAGGTAAATGTTGGTATTGGAGGAAAAAGAAGATGAGATGGAAAATGAACTTTCCAAATGCCAATATTCCTTCACCACCATGAGGGAAGAATTAGACGAGAAAATATTGCATCTCTTATAATTAGGGGAGAAACACATTCAAATGGATAATTGGTAAGAGGAAAGATTCACCAAAATGACTACTCATCCATACAAATATCTGGCAACTCAAGAAGAGGCATTGAAGAAGCCACAATGAGCTATCCAAAAGATCAAGAAATCCCAATTTGTTCCCACTTTGGAATCTGACACCATGATGGAATTAAGCATGGTAAAATCACTTTCCAAGATCCTGTCAAGATCCCTTTAGTGATTTCAAAATTCACACTAGAGGAATTAATTCCAAGTTAATGAGGTAAATGGGATACAAGGACCAAGGGATATGTAAGAAATACCATGGTATTTGGATCCCCATTGTATCTCAATAGAGGCCTAAGTATTAAGACCTAGGATTCGGTGGACAAGAAGCTAAAAGAGGTTCAACTCAAGCCACCTTTATCAATGTGAGGGGAAAAAAAAGGAATCCATTTATAACTCTAATATTCTTTGACTACTCCCCCCTTCCCCCTCCCTCTCTGATTTGATTTTCATTATTTTAAATAACTAGTTTCTTTTAAATCATTTATAACCCAAACCTTGGCTAACTCTTTTCCTATAATCAAATACTTTTCATAGTTCCTTTGTTAATGGATGGAATGCCAACTCAAAATGTCCCGACGTATCTTCAACTTATCAATAGTTCAGAGTGGAATGCCAACTCAAAATGTCCCGACATTTCTTCAACTTATCAATAGTTCAAAGTCCATAAGTTTACATGTTATTATGACTAACTGTGAAAACCTCCATTCTCGGTATCTTAAATAGTTCCAAGATATTATGTACACCTCTTCCTTGAATATAATAATGGAAATTCTAAGTGAATTCATATAGTGAAGGATATAGTGTATGGTCTTCTAGAATGCCTCACAAAATAATACAAAAGTATCCATTAAATGTTGGCCCTGGGATCTTTTTAATCTAGGTACTCCATCTTAAGTGGGTTCATTTACTTTTTTTCATTATATATTTAAAGTGCACCCACTTGCAATATTGCAATTTGGCACTTTTCTAACACATATAACCTATAATAAACATAGTATAGGATGTATTAAAGAACTTTAGTTAAGAAAATAAATTATATCAAAGTTGAGATTAATCCACTAGTCTCCTCTTAGATAGCACAAAATCTCATAGGATAAAATTTCTTTATTAAAATTGAATTTAATTGTTCAACTCAAGGTATATTCACATCACCATTATTAATATGCATGCATTTTACATAAACAAAGTGAAGTTGAGAATTTAAGAATATGTATGGCCTCATTGTTGTTCAACTCAAGGTATATTCACATCACCATTATTCATATGCATGCATGTTACATAAACAAAGTAAAGTTGAGAATTTAAAAATATGTATGGCCTCATTGTCTTCACCAATTCAATGTAAGAAGAATATTGAAAAACTCAACCAATTTACATGATCTCTCAAAGTGTCCTTCTAAACAATCAACTTTATATTAAGGATTTTTAGAATATTTGATAAATAACAACTTAAATAACCTTGAGCATGATGGTGCACATTAACTTTTAAAAAGATAAATTAATTTCTTTAAAGGTAAATTGTCTTTAATCTTAAATTTGTTTAACTTAAATACATATAATTGATGGTTTCTTAACAAAAAGTAATTCTACGTGGTCTTATTTAATTTCAATAAAAATCTTTGTTTACAAGCTTTAGTATTCCAATTAAATGGTTGATTTTTTTTATTAAACAATTAACTTCTTATCAATAATGAAGTAATTAATAAACATTCTCTATAAATAATTAACTAAAATCAAATAAAATACTTGTAATTCTCTCTTAATCTAAATATTTTACATAAATGTATTTAGTCTTATTGGGGTGGACAAGAACCTATGTTTTTTCTACATTCACTGAGACAAGTGTATTGTCAAGATTGATTATATGGGAGTAGTTCCAAATTCAAAATAAACAATAACTCACTTAATTAGAAGAAGGTAAAAATAAATCACTGATAGCTCATTAATGACGCTTAACTTGTGACCTATCCATGTATATAAAGTAAAAATCCCACTGAAAAAACTATCTTGAAATATATCAATATAATATATTAAACACTCTGCATTATGCAACTTCTCCATATCTTTAGAAGCTCTAATTTCATTTCGGAACCTTTTTAATTTGTAGATGGATCGAACTACATTGTGTCATAGTTATTTGAAAAGAATGTAACTACTTTCATTTATTTTAAAAAATGGATATACTACCATTTAATCATACTTACAACTCTTTTTTTTATTACAAGGTGTTTTTTTACCCTGCCACCAGTTCGTTATACAAATTTAAATGGTGTATTGTCATGCAGTATTCATCTTCACAAATTAGTTGTTGTCGTCGGTTACTTTTGACTCTAAGTGTTCAAATTGTAGCTTTCTTTGTTGTCACTAGCTACTTTTTTCTTCTAAAATGTGTTCAAATTGAAGAACTTCATTCCACGGAAAATATAATAAATATGGCGTCTAGATAAACTCCTTTCATTCCACATACTATTATTTATTATTCCTTCTATGCTTTCTAATTTTCTTGAACTCCATAGAACCAATTCCTCTAACATTAAAAATCAGCTTACCTTGCCACAATTTCCTCTACCCAAATCCAAATTAAGGCACTTACACAACTCTAAATACTTTAGGTTGGGGAACCGCTCCTAAGGAAGAGAGCTCCTTTAGATGCGACACACTCAATTGTAAACACTCAGGATGATGAAACTTGCAAGTGTATTCCGGTATACTTAACTTGGGAAATTACTAATTGAAAATGAGACTCACCAATTTTGGACATGGGAACTCGGTGTGAATATTTCAATATGATTATTGCCAAGTCATATCCTCTTGCAATCCTGATTGTGAATCGTTGGAAAATCTTGTATTATTTGTTGTGCCTTGAATAAACAATTCTTCTCCTCCCCGCCAATATGTATTGCTATTGCAATCTTATAAGTAATACATTGAAATATTATATATTGATACTCAGAAGACCATCAACCACCAAGGATGTCCTCTCGAGAAGCATTTTGGAAACAATTTACAAGAGGGTTAACTTAACTGTGCCCAATGGCCATGTCCATTAAATGGGTGTGCTATTTTCTTTGGACGCGGAACCGCCCTGCAATCCACATTCGCACTAAATCACTCATTATTTTTTTCATCTTCCGGATACATGGCACAATATAGAAGTAATTCTTGACATATAAACTGGGCAAGGCATCATAACTCCATCTTAATAGTTGATAGAGTTCTGGATCAATGCGTAGATGATTACCTGGAAAAGACAGATCTGCATTTTACATCTAAGAAAAAGAAGTCTCCCAATCAACTAAATTGGTTTTTTCGATCATTGCTAGGGTGACTACGGTTAATGCTAAACGCGAACCTTTACAGGCATCCACAATATTCCTCGCATAAAAATTCTGCGTCAACAAATTGAAAATTTTGAAACAAGATCGACACAAACAGGAGGGAAATGCACCATCATTTTGAATTTGAATCTGTAAGCAGCGCGCTGCGGGACCTTTGAGGTGGTTCATAGATGGCCATCCCATCACATTGAATGATGAAATCGAATCTAATTAACCGACGATTCTTAGAGCTATGGGCCCATCCGCTTGCCATCACACATTATGGAGAACGGGTTCCAGTTTCAGTTTTTGGTTGTGCAATCCATCCAGTATGATCGTGCCATGGCCATCAGCATGCTCTTTCGATGCTCCTCATCATCAGCACATGATCATTAGCGGCATGCTTTTCATCTCATCATTCATATGGTGCATGCGCATACATAAGATACCTTGCTAACAGACTCTTAAAGAGTCTGCAGCGGGGTCGATAGCTCTCGTCATGAAGGCACTGACTAGCGACTGCCCAAATATCAATGAAAAGTACAAGTATTATGGAAGTGGCGACTGCAAGTAAGTATAGACACCCTTCATTCATATCCAAATAACAATGGAAATCGAAAGTGCTATGGAATGGAAAGTAAGTATGGACAAGTATGAACGCCCTTCATTCATGTCCAAATAACAATGGAAATGGAAAATACTATGGCATGGCAAGACACCCTTCATTCATATCAAAACGACAATCGAAAAGGAAAGTCCTATGTAAGTGGTATTCATATCAAATGGCAATGGAAATTTTAACAAGAACGAGTATCATGTATTATATTAAAAAAAAGATTATTTACAAAACAAAGAAACAAGCCATAACAGGACAACTTTAGAAAAGTTTCATGTGGGTTTATCAAAATTCTATTTCCTAACTTCATGACAATTTTTTTGTCTTTAACTAAATATAACTTTACAAATTGATGGAAAAGGTATATACAAAAAAAAAATCTATACTGTAATAAAAAAACAGAGAAACAAAACTTCATTCCTGATGACGACCCTTGTACACTTATAGCTGCAAGCTGTCCCCTTCATCCATGGATGCATTGTTTTCATTCTGATGTTGTGCATCCCGCTTTCCCTCTAAGTCCTCTATTGCTTCCTAGACAGTTGCAATCTCCTCTTGGATCCAGGTGAACATTTCTTCGATCCTTTCATTTCTAGCTGAAATAGCTTCCATTATCAGATTCTTCATGTCTATCATAAAATTCCTCATGCCTTCAAAATTGGCAAGTTGATTATTTTTCATTCGTTGCATCTCCTTTCGAAATTCTTCAACTTCTGTCGTCTAAACTCAAGTGTTCATTTCCACATCCTCCATCCTCACACCCAACCTAATTATGTCCATACTAGTCTTCCTATTCTCCTCTAACACCTCCTTTGTTAGCTCAAATGTATTGTGCACACCTTTCTTGGTGTCCAAGGAGACATTTGGTGTCCCGAATTTTGTGAGGAGCTCTTCCATAGCCTCGGCCTAGATTGAGAGGTTAAGAGTTGCGAAGCCTAAGAGAAGACGTCCTCCAACTAAGCCAGCGTCAATGCAACCCATGCCCTTCGCGGTGGGTTTAAAGCCATAAATTCCATTCCCATCACACTTTCCTTCGGTGTGTGCGAGGGGAATTCTCGAGCATGGAAAGTTCCTGCGCAATTGAATGCCCCAACTAGGATTGTCCTCTCGAACATTTGGGCAATAAATGCCTACCCTACAAACAACGAATCTGCATGGCACCTTCCCACCAAAAAGACCACCCTTGTAATGTGTCCACTCGCCAGAATAAGCTAGGAGATGTCATGGATCCTTTATGCCCCCCCCTTCCTTTATTTTTCATAATCCTAAGGCCATAGATGAAGTAGAGGACCTTGGTATGGGTTCCAATCACTAACATGGGGACCATCTCAGAAAGGGGGGTCGATTATCCAAAGCAATATAACATGGATTTAGCTTCACACCTTTGTTATCCATTTCATCTGCTTCCTTGTTATTTTGTCTCAAAATGTGGAAAAAATACACTTTGGTTATGTCATGAATGCTCGACATGAGTCGTTTTTGCACCCTATTTTCCATTGTAACCAGCCTGCCTTGAAATTTCTTCATTTTTTCAATGACAATTTTTGAATCTCCATACATTAGATAGGAGTCATAACCAAGGGAGGCTAATAGTTCAAATCCTTGCATAAAAGGGCCCACTCTGCTTTATTATTCATTTTTTCCCCAACCCTCAATCAAAATGGGAAAACTTATTTCCTCTAGGTTCATAAATGACCCCACCTGCACCTACCTCCCCTTGGAATTCTAAAATAACTTTAGCTCACAAGTAGTCTTTCACAAAATAAGTCTAGGTCACAAGTACCATATTGAAAGAGGAGTGAGACATTATGCATATTACTTTGTGACATTGTCTATAAAATAGTGTTGGGTTATGTGTTGTCAGTGATGCCAAAGAGATTGTTGTACTTGGTAATAGCATTGAAGGCTTAGTGTTAGTGTTATAGCTGATTTTACCACACTTAGTATATCATGTTTTTATGGCCTTCTCTGTCCCTATGCAAACTCTTTGGACCCCCTTTTCTAAGTATAACTTTGATGCTCCAAAAAATCCCTTAAAAAAGTCTTATTTATTGGTATACGCAAGTCACCAACTTACAGACCACAAGTTGATTGAGTCTGGAGCTCTCTATATGAAAGAGATACAAACCATGAATTCCGTTCCGAGAACAAGCCTTTGTCTGCCTGCTGGAATTCTACCGTCTGCTGGGTTTGCTATCCTCTTCCACTTTTCTTCTCTTCGAGGTGCTCCAAGTACTCATGCTGCCTCTGATCGTCAGATTTTTGTTTCGTTGCCTCCGCAATATTTTGTGCTTCTTTTAGCTGATCAGATAGGTCGACGACCTTCTCTCGTTGCTTTCTTTTTCTCATTTTTACTTTCCTCCTAGTGGGAGATTTCTTCTCATCATTCTTCTGCTCTGCTTTCTTATCTTCAGTGATCGGCTCGGCTTTCTTCTTCTCCTTAGCAGAGACTTTGGTGACAACTTCTACTTCTGGCGCCTGACTCTTCATCCTTAGCGGCTGTCTGACCTGTGATGTACTTAATTTCACAACCCTGGGCGGCGTCGTCCTAGTGAACCTACGGCCACCAGGGTCGAAGCGTCTTAGCATGTCTTCTAGAGGTTCGTCCTCGGACAGAACCCTCTCAGTACAAAACGGCGGATGTGTAATGGCTGCAACTTCTGAAAATCACAACACTCTACAACAAACTTAGCTCTTCACAGGGAATTCTTAACAACTTACTCTATAGCTCTCGGTTTTTCTGCAAACGTAACCGTCCCAATTGAATAATTTCTGCTTTTATACCCAATACGATAATCCCAAACACAACGGTCATCTAGACTGAACCCGTCGGTCGTAATAAATGCCTGGACAAGACCACACCCGTCATCTGATCCTTCATAAATGCGGAAATCCGATCGAATTTCCCTCGAAACATGTGTGTACAGGCACCAGTCTCGTCGTAGATTTACCAAATCTAGAAAAATTTATTATACTGCTGCCAAATATACGGTAAGATATACCGGTCATGTCCTCATTAACTGCTGGTCAGAAGGTGACTTGACTAGCCCTCTGTCGGTTGCAAAACTGAGTATGTGGCACGGGGAAACATCGCACTGCCGCGATGTGACTCCGCATCACCTGTGTAGAACAATACTTTTTTTTTTCCCACAAGCCACTAATGACTTGCGCAATACTGAACCGACCTTATGCGATTCCTCCTATTTAGAAAATATCTGCCAGTGTAGACTAGTTCCCGGTGCGATGCCTCCTTTCAACTACACTGGACATCTGCACCGTTATAAACTGGTTAAGCTAGGGCTGAGTGGTGGGGTGGCTATCACTGTAGAGCTTAAGACTACTGCCATTAATCCAAGTGGGAAGAAGCTCCTCGTTCAGCTTGCTGAGCTGAACGGCACCTCCCTGTGTAATTTGTTGTATCTGATATGGCCCCAGCCAATGCGTCTTGAACTTTCCTGGAAACTTAATGAATTTGCTGTCATAGAGGAGCACTAGGTCTCCGATCTGGAAAGTCTTACTCTTAATGTGTCTATCGTGCCAAGCTTTTTCTCGTTCCTTCTGCACTTTCTGATGGAAGTCGGCGATGAATTTGTCTTCTTCTAAGGCAAGCAGCTGTGCTAGCCTTTCCTCCACTGTGTCTGTATCAGTCATCCCGGTAATCTGAGCGATTCTTAAACTGGGAAGAATATACTCCATAGGCATAACAGCCTCCTATCCATACACCAAGCTAAAAGGTGTGTGTCCTGTAAGTTTCTTGCATGTGGTCCTATACGCCCATAATACAGCGTTAACTCTGAGGTCCCAATCGTTCCTTTGGCTATTACAGATCTTAGTAAGAGCATTTTCTAAAATCTTATTAAAGGCCTCCACCGTACCATTAGCCTGTGGGTGGTAGGGAGTGCTCTTATGGTGCTAAATCTGGAATTCTTCTGTCAACGCCTCAATGGTGTGGTTCAAGAAATGTGTGCCTTGATCACTCATCAAAATTACTGGGCATTCAAATCTACTGATGATGTTTTCAAAAAGGAACTGTGTGGCTGTAGCAGCATCACAATTTCTTATTGCTTTGGCCTCTGCCCATCTGGTGAGGTACTCTATTCCAATGATAATATATCTCGCACCAGTTCGCTTTCCTGGTGGGTTGATAGGACCCACAAAATATATAGCCCATTTGTTAAATGCACGCAACGTGACCTGTGGTTGCAGCGGCATTTCATCGCGTCGCGAGGGTTTTCCTACCCTTTGGCAGATATCGCAGCATCTGCAAAAGTCCTTGGTGTCTTTATGCAACGTAGGCCACCATAATCCTGCCTCCAGGATTTTCTGCGCAGTCGGCTTTCCTGCGAAATGACCTCCTGCAGTTCCTGAATGTGCCTCTCTGATAATAGCGTCTTTTTCATGCAATATCACACATCTGCGCAGAACTTCATCCAGACCTAACTTGTACAGGTGTCCTGCGATCAGGGTGAAGTCTGCTGCTTTAACAACCAACTGCCTCTTTTGCTGCTTAGTAAACTCATCATGTGCTACTCCTGTAGCGAGGAATTGAATAATATCAGCGTAGTAATCGTCTGTGATCTGGATAGAAAACAACGGCGCATCTGGCAGATTGTCATCTAGGTTACTTGGCTCTTCTCCTGATTCTATCCGCGACAGATGATCAGGTCTGGCATTCAGTCTGCCTAGTTTCACAATGATTTCAAAATCATACTCCTGAAAGAGGAGTAACCATCTGCAGATTCTCCCCCCTAACACTGGCTTATTGACCAAATACTTCAAGGTGGAATGGTCAGTAAACATCTTGAATGGGGCACCCAATAGGTAGTGCCTGAACTTCTGCATCATGTACACCATAGCTAGGCCTTCTCTTTCTGTTGTGGTGTAGTTCTTTTCTGCTGTCGATAGCTTTATGCTAGAGTATGCGATAGGATGGTCAATATCTCCTTCTCCTGGTTGTGTTAAAACAACCCCTAGTGCGATTCCTGATGCATCCACATGTACATGAAATGGCTTAGTCCAGTCTGGAAATACTAAGATGGGTGTTGTAACCATATTCTCCTTAAGTATGTCTAGACTCTACTGACATTCCTCATTCCATAGGAATTTTACATCTTTCTTTAGCAATTTCTCCATTGGTGCTGTAATCTTTGCATAGCCCTTGATGAACTTTCTGTAGTACCCGGTATGACCAAGTACTGTCCTCAGTTGCTTGACTGAGTTAGGTGCTGGAAGATTTACAATGATGGCAATCTTCATGGGATCTACCATCAAGCCTTGTCTGCACACAATATGACCCAACAAAATACCGAATGGTGCACAAAATATACATTTTTTTAAATTTAGAGAAATCCGGTACTGCCTACATTTCTCTAACATCAGTCTTAAGTCTCCTATGTGCTTGTCTATTAGTCCAAATACAGTCCAATCATCGAAATATACTTCTAGGAATTTATGGATGTATTCTTTAAATACAGCAACTACTACTCTAGAAAATATAGCTGGTGCATTCTTAAGACCAAAGGGCATTACCGTATACTGGAACGAGCCCCATTCTGTTGCAAAGGTGGTCTTGGATCGATCTTCTGGATGTATTCTGATCTGATGGTAGCCTGAAAATCCGTCAGTGAAGGAGTAGACCTCCTGTCCTTCCACGTTGTCTAATACCTCATCAGTGAATGGTGTCGGAAATGGGTCGTGAAGCGATGCATCGTTGAGCTTGCGCAGATCGACACAGATCCTGATGTCTCCTTTTGTTTTCTTTTCTTGTACGACCATGGGGCTAACCCATTCACTTTCTTCCACTGGTTCAATGATGCCTGCTGCTAGCATCTTATCAATCTCATCCTTAACTTTTTCTTTGTAGCGCGGATTCAATCTATATGGGCGTTGCTTGACTGGTCTAGCATCCTCCTTCAATGGTATCCTCATAACTCCCAGGTCTCCAACTATTCCCTTCATCTCTGTGAACTTGGTGGGAAATAGGTCCTGATAGTCATGTAACAAGTCGGCAATCTGTCTGACTGTTTCATCATTCCAATAGTCTCCAATAGAGGCAAACTTAGGTTCTGCGTCTGTGCCAATATTGATCTTTTTAATCTTGATGGGTTCGGTGATTGCTGGAATCTCTAACTGTGGTCCCCCAACATTGCGAGTCCCTTCTGAATCCGGAATGTTGGTGTTGTGAGGATCCTCATCCTCATCCTCTGGTTCTGTTTGAAAGTTATAGCACTCTAGCGCCTCTGTTAACTGAACGGCCCACTCAGGTTGAGCCTGCACTGAAATGGTACAGTCCTCAAATATCTTGATCTTGATTATGTCTAGGGCCTGAGCAACACTTGGATGTTCTGATTCAAACGCGAAGGTGAGCAGGAAACTGTCTGTCATAAGTGACCATGTGGTCGTCCCCTTGCACAATTCGGTCTCTGTGTACTAGTTCCTTGGAACTGTGTCCAATGTGTGAATGAATCGGTGAACCCATTCATCCTCGGGAATGTCCGACCAGTTCTGTTCACATGTCTGAATGTGTGTCATGGGATCAGTTTCTCCTGTGTAGTTATGCTGGACATACTCTATGTCGTCAGAAAATCTGATCGCCATCAATCTTTTAATATCATCCCATGATGTGATATTCTCTTTATGCGCATACCACCATCTTGCAGGTGTGGCTCGTACTGCAAGTTCCATGGTTGCGATCCTCTGTTCGTAAGGGATCTGTTGCTCAAACTGCTCAAGGAAGTCCTAGATATCTGTCAGACCATGATATGATGGAATGTCAGTGATCTCTGCCCTAATCCATCGCAGTGACTTAGTCAAGTACGCACATCTGCGCGCTGAGACTTCGTGAAGTCTGTTCTGCCAGTTTTCTAGACCAACATCGGAATCCGATGCACATGAGTTGTCGCATCGCCAACTAATGTTCCCTTCTACAGTTGGATTGATGTAGTCGTTCTGGTTCGCAGTCATCTGGTAGAGACTATCCATGTTACATGCCTCCTCCTCTGCTCAGATAGGTTCAATATATCTAGGACCCTGGTGAGGATCCAATGGCACGATGACCCGGATCTGCGCATCCTCAAAGGTCATTTGTCTTCTCTTTAGGTCGATGAAAGCCTTGCTACCGATCGCCCAATCGATACTTAATAATGCTGGATACGGTCAACTGTCACCAATTATTTCTATAACCTCGAAGTCCGCAAAACTGTGAACTCTGTCAATGTCAACTGGTACTTGCAGCAGTCGACCCAATGGTGATACTCGCTGCTGGTTAGCTAATCTCAGGTGGATAGGCGATCTGACTAACTGAGGGCTACCCATCTGTTCCCATGTTTTCTTAGTCAGAACATTCACCTCTGATCCTAGATCTAAGACGACCTCATCCATTTCAAACTCCCCAATCTGTGCTGTGAGCTTCATCTCTCTTCCGGTCCTTGTATGTCCTATCATATTATGAATAGCAAGGTGTGCACTGCTCAAGAGAGAAGGTTGCTGACACTGATCTATGATGTGTTGGAGCTCGCCGATAGCTTTTTCATTTCTCACGAGTTTCAAGCAATTGTGCAGGAAGGATTGTACGCTTCCTGTCGATTCATCCTCGTCGCATCTTCCCGATGTGGTAGCCTGCGGTATCTGTTCAGGGCTATTGCCACAAGGTGCTTGCTGCGGTACGCCCCTAGACGATGGTACCTGCAATCCTGATTGCGTAGGTTCATGAAAGGAAGCCTTAGCTTTGTGAAATGTCTCTTTATTCTTCTGCAGGTCGAGTGGTTTTACTTTACTAGGAGCTCTATGCACCCACTGTTGACTTGTGTTCTTTTCGATATCCTGCGATGTCCCACTGGTGGAAGCACCGCTACGAGTCACAATGTTAACTTTTGGTTCTTGTTCATCTAGCTCAACAGCAATAAGCTGGATGTTCTGGTGTGCTGCTGGCTTAGGTTCTCTAATATTAGCTATCAAGGTAGGACATTCCTCTATAGTATGATCATAAGATTTACAATAATTACAAGTGGTGGTGGGACTCTGACAGTCCCTAGCATAGTGCCCTATAACTCCATAGTTATAACAAGTGATTGGTCCACGACCACGGCCAAAACCTTCTCCTCAGCCAAAGCCTCCTCCACGTCCTCGTCCTCTGAATCCTCCTCCATGGCCTCCGTAAGTCGGATCCTGCTGTGGTCCTGCTGCTGGACCCTGTGTTTCCAATTGGACTCTGTACAAGTCTTGCTTTGCTCCGACCATCATATCATAGGCTCTGCAATCGTGTTCATCATGGCCCACTGACTTGCAGAAGACACAGTATAGGTTCTTAGGTGTCTGCACGTACTTCTGAAGTAAGGGGCACTGGTGAGGTAGATGTCCTCGCGTTTTGCATATTTCACACCATGGTCCATGGGTCTGTGGTAAGGGGTTAGGAGCCCCTGTTGCTGTATATTCTACAAAGACCGGACAATTGTATTTACTATGGCCCTGTGCTTTACATTTTATGCACCAGATCTCTTGCGCAATCTCTTTCCCTTTCTTCAGCTCATGCAACTGTAATGTAAGATTATCCAACTAGTTCTATAGAGTTGTCATGCCTGTACTAGTCTCAGCTAGAGGTGAAGCCTCGAGTTTCATTGCCATCTCCAATGCGTCATCCTGCATCTGGAGTTTTTGTTGCATTAGTGGCAGTCTGATGTGAGGGAGCAGCGCTGCAATAAACCATTCCTTATGCTGCTCCGGTGCAAACTCAAAGCTTACTTGGTCTATAAGAGCTTTGAATTTCTGGTCAAAGTCCCATACTGACTCTGATGGTAGCTGCTTAATATCCTTGAGCTCTGTTATACAGTGAGACTCAGACTTAGGTTTCTTGAACTCTTTAATCATGGCAGTCCTGACCTGGATGAGTGTTGGGTGTGGCAGCGTACTTCATATACCATGTTAAAGCTCAATCTCTCAATGTGGTGACCAACTATACAAGTTTAATGTTATCATCGTGGATTTGTTTAATGGTCCACATGGCTTCGCATAGAAACCAATGTTGTTCCAGGTCCTCTTCTCCTGTACCCTTAAAGGTAGGTAGCTTCATATCATCTCCCATTCTATTTCTCTGCGGTGGGTTCGTATTGACTGGATTAATACCACCCGGCGGTGTAGGTGAAGGCGATGTAGCGGTAGTAGGTACTGTCTGTGAGCTACTGGATGGAGTACCTACGGGATTACTCTGAGTCCCGGTCTGTTTCTATGGGGTGTAAGGGTGGTAAGGGATACCCCCCTCTGGTTCTTCTATGGTACTATGACTCTGCTGTCTAGTATTATCTAGACTGTCTTCAAATATTGGAGATCTGAAATCTACTTTATACTTCTTTCCACTACGTGTTCGTCCAATGTCATCAAAATCACTTTCAAACTCTTGTGACATTACTATTTCTACTTATTCATCTGAAACTATATCCATTGTTCCTTTTTCATGTAGTAGCATCTTAATGGACAAGTTTAAAGATCTTAGGTACTTACCACGATATCTTTTGAAGAAGTAGCACTCAGCCTCGCTGAAGCTTTTCGTCTGGTCAACTACAAACTCTGTGACGAAGCCTCCTACCACACTCGCAAGCCAAAAGTCTATTGCCCTCGTGAGGGGATTATAAAGGCTCTCGACAGTCTGAATCAGCTCCGGTGTCCAGACAACGTCTCTTTTCTTTTTGAATATGCATGTATCAGTTAGCTTCGCTAACCAGTCATAAAGCTCATTTCCAAAGGTAGGAAAAAATATCGCATGTATGTCTGTAATGATATGTTTTTGTAACCAGGCCTCTGTGTTCAGTTTAGGGCTCCTGTTCTCTCATTCAGCAAACTCTTTTAGGTTAGACCAAACCCACTCATTGAGTTCGTCTCTTGTAGGACACCACCAGAACATCAACACTCTGTTTGTTCAAAGCCGGCAATGGAACCATTTGTTGGCTATCATGGGCAGACCCGAGTTTACTATAATCAACCAACAACACCCCTAGCTCATTGGCCCTTTCGGCGACAGACCGCGAAGCGGCCTGAAGTCTCACCTGAAGTGATTCTAATGGGTTGGCCAAGGACTCAAGTGTCTTGGACCAGGTTCTGTGGCGATCCTACTTGCGACTCGCAGCTCTTCTAGCTACAAGGTCTCTTTCTCTGCGTGTCGCGCGACCTTCTGCTCACATCGCACGATCTCCTCATCTCGCAGCTCTTCTAGCCGCGAGATATCTCTTTCTTCTGTCGTGCGGTCCCTTTCTACGTCACGCACTTTCACTGACTCACGATATCTCCAACCTTACCGCATTGACGTGCACCGTGCGACACGCAGCTCCTGCCCAACGCTAAGCCCTCAGCCTACGGTATCGCGCACCGCAGCTCCTCTGCCAGTGCGGTATCGCCTCTCTGCGATATCCTACCTCCGCGGCCTAGCGCACTTAGCGTTGCTCGTGTCGACGTGCAAGACTCAACATACAAGACTGTTCAATACTGCGATTAGTGACGGTTCAAGCAAAGCATAAATGAACCCACATACAACATGCCAAAGTCTTCAACTTAGTTTATCCTTCTATATTGCTGTGAACTGATTAACACATTCATTCATTAAGCTGTAAACAAAGTCCACAAAATGAGTGATAAATGCATAAGTAAACATAACACATAGCCCAATCACATAACACCCTATTTTAACATGGTTCACCTCCAGGATGGAAGTTACGTCCACAGAACTGTGTTTTCATTATAGCTCAGGGGGGAGGTAAAACACAGTTCTACTGCACTGCATATGCAGCTCAAGATATTCTCTCTTAGATCTCTTTTCTTCTCTATATTGCTCTCCTACAATATGCTCTTCCCTCTCTGCCGATCCCTGCAGATCGTTACATGCATGCTCTATAAGCCAGCTACTGGTTACAGTAAGATTGCTACCGCTAATAACAGAACCAGAGCTGGGCTTTTACAACAGTCTAATAATCTACAAACAACTAACAACTGAGCGAACCAGCTAACCAACTGACCAACCCCTCTACAATACAAAATATATCCCTTTATAGGTAGCCGGAAGGTCTTGCCATTACAACACTGTGGGCCTGTCCCAATAGTAACCCAAACTCTAATTAGTGACAGTCGGCCATATCTGTACTTGAGGTAGCCACTTTCCGTCATACCATAGCTCTCTGCAGTCTTCCATGCTTCCCGACGCTGATCATGGGTACTGTGCACCGCTTCTCTCTCCTGTCCTTCGTCTTCAATGCTTCAACCTCGTTTCTCCTTTTCCTTTATGAGGGTTGCTAAGCCCTCCTGTCTTCGCCGTTGCCTTCAATGCAGTGGGTGAGCTCTCTCTTCTCGGCCGCTCACGTACAGTCATCTTCCTTGACTTCTCTGTCTTCTTCTTCATGGTTTTCGGCTCTGCTCTATAGCTGGAACGTGCTACGGCGTCGTAGCTCTATCTTATCTTTTCTCCGCCAAAACTTATCTATCCGCTAAACTAGCAGCTTCTTCTATAGCTGCGGGACCCTGCTCCAATAGTCCACTATGACCTATGTACATCGGGAAATGTGCTCAAAAATAAAATATTCCAAGTTTTCCCTCATCAAGTAAAAAATAACTTGACTATTGGCCTTCCATATGCCTAGAAACACTCTGACTCAACCCTTCACCTCCTATTGAAGGGCTATATATTGAGCTACTTCGATGCATTAGAGGAGGAGAAATTGTGAGAGAAAAGAAACTATAGTGGATTTGTGCCCCATTCTTCCATACTTGAGTCTACATCCCTTTGTCCTTTGAGAAGCCATTGATGCTCTTCCCAATATTTCCATTGTATTATGAGTTTGTCATTGATATGGAGGATTGAAGTGATGGAGGCCCAAGTGGAGGACTCGGTTTCTCGATTTCGACGAGGTGCCGAAAGAGTTTGTCACTTACATCTATGTTTATATTTAATAGAAATATCCATTTCTCATCCATTATATGTGTAACTATGAATATATTTATCCATGGATGTAGTTTCTTTGATTATATATTGGATTTATATATGCTAGAGTAAGTTCTAACGCTTAATATCTATCTCGCTTTTGTATTTTGTTGTTGTTGAGAATGAAATATAGGTGCAAGTGTGATTGAAAGCTCAACGGGGATCTACTACAAACGTCCGGAATAAGGTACGCTTCTCATCCCTTAGTGTTAGACTTGTTTATTTATTTAGAATATTGGAAGTATATTTATTTCTTGTGTCATATAGTATGTTATGGTCCACCCCAAGCCATAGGAATGTTTCTTCATAACAGAATTGACAACCATATTGGGGGCTTCCTTTTTGTTGGGGTTTGGGTGCATGATTTTATTGATTTTCTCTCTGTTTCTCCCCGTTTCTATGTCTCATTTGGTAGTATGCTCATTCATTGACATTTCCCTAGAGTGGTTCAGCATTAGGCCTACTTTTTACCACCTTCTTCTCTGTATACATGGGTCAGAGAATATACAGTGGCGTATATACGTGGGTTGTGCTCTACCTAGTCACGTGCATACGCTACTGTTCTTTGAACAGCCATGTACATCCTCCCTTTTGGTTGAGTTATTGATGTGGGAATTTGTTGGGTGGTTTGTGAGTGTGGTTGAGTATTCCTGTGTTCCTATGTGGTCCGTTGACTGCTTCTTTTGTGACGAGAGACCCCTTTTTCATTGATTTTTCTTTGCAAGTAGTTGTACTCATTTATCTCCTTTTTTGTTTTTCCATTAGTGCATTAGTCTATTAATGTCGGTGTCTTTCTTGGCTTGTGTTTGTTTCTAATTGTTGCAAAGACTGATAATTTTAATGACTTTTATTGCATTTTCGTTCTTTTATATTGAAAATACAAAATAATTATATAGTTGCATTCTTGCTTGCATCTCACATATGGATTTAAGGAGGTACTTGCATTAGATTACTTGAATGAGAGTTGTGTTTAGGCTTTCATATAGGAAGGATTGCATTGGCATTTGGAAAGGAATGCATTTTTGTGCATTTCATGTAGTGGCATACCCCCATTTTCATGTTTAACGACAAATTTCACCTGGCATTGTTTTTTAGGTGTGCATATTTCTTTCACTGCTGAGTCATAATATCGTTAGTTGCATGTTCATTACCCTTGAGTAATCACAACCATTAAAATTAATGTTTAACTTAAAATTGATTACACTTTTCATTTGATAGAGGTGCACCAACAAGCTTAGGTTGTAGAGTCTTGGAATAGGGTGTCGTGCCATAAATTTTTCCAAGACTATGAAACAAAACAATTAGGTGTTTGTCCAGGTGAGAAGTGAAATCCTTGGTATAATTAGTGTTCTTAGTAGGCTCCTCTTACACTAGAGTTAAGCATGAGGAAACGCACACATTAGTGGTGCGGATAGCCCCTTGCCACTTTATGTTGAGCGTCGAAGATATTTCCAGGATATTATTTGTAGTTGGGGGCTTTTGAGGCACCTTTAGTGCTTTCGAGCTTTGGGCCCTTGTTACCCTATCCATATAGTAGATTGCTCCTATGACTATCCTCCTGAGCATTGGTTATATTGATGTGACCTTAGTTTCCTTACCTAGGTCTTGTAGGGGGTACTTGCATAGGTTGTTATATGAGTGTCCTGGCCAGGTAGGGGTCAGAAAACACAGCCTCTATATGTGTTGAAGCTGAGGGCCACTATAATTAGTTACACACCTCCGCTTGTAGTGTATGGGACTCTTAGGCCTCTGTTAGGCGAGACATACCTGCTGCATTCAGGAGCTCACTTATCCTGCCTCTTGGATTGTTTGCACCTGACTTAGCTTTACTTAAGGGTGTGCTCTTTGTGCGCTAGTTGGATTTAGGGATCGCAGTTAATTGAGTATATTTATGTTCTATTGAGTTTTGGTCCTTTTATGTTCGGCATTCCTGACATCACTACTAGTATCCTGCCACCCGCTCCAAGTCCTAGTGCGGACCCTGGTGCTAAACTCGGGGACACCACTGTTGTTGTAATTGTAACTTTGGAAGATATTCTGATGTATATTACTATTGTTGTACCCCCATTGGAGATGTGTGTTCCTCTTGTTATAGCCAGATTTTGTTTTCTATTTTTAGATGGTATGCTTTATTTTCAAAACATGGTTTTTCTTATTTCTTTTAAGATTTTGAGGTATTATAATAGTGTGCATATTTTTACTTTTGATTTTATAATATTCCTTTTAAATTTACTTTATTTAGTTGTTTTTATAGTTTTAATGGGATTATTAGGTGTATATATTTCTGAAAGGTTGAAAAGATATATCATAAGGTTTAATCAAAGTTTGGTTATATAATCAAACCCTTTGTTTTTAAACCTTTTGTCATAAAAAAAATTGATCAAAGATTCCTGTAGCGCAAAGGCAGAAACCATGAACTAGAGCGCTACAAGAAAGTCGAGGTCTTTTAAAAAATTGAAAATTTGCTCATGAGTTTTCAAAATCACAAATGATGGGAGTTTTCATATCTGTAAAAGGAGAATGATACGTGTATAGACCTTAATAATCATTTTGACAAGTGTTCAAGTTAAGATAAGGATTATTCAGGTAAGTCGCAGCTGTCCGGAATTTTGGATAATGGAGATCCTTTAAACAGTAATGATAGTGCACGACGGGAGCATATTCGAAGCTAGCTATGAATTTCATGGATCATGTATGAAAGCTTACAAAGATCATGCTGATACCTGTCAATCTGTGGTTGGAATAAATTATGAAGAAGGCGGTTACAGGTTTGGTGTTTGCAGAGTAGGTGACTGGCGTAGTCGTGGCAGTTAAGGACAGAGCTACAGAAGTTTACTAGACACCTGGGAAGACAAGATAGCGCATTTTCAGCAGCTTAAACCATTATTATGACAGGTATGCAACCAGTTGCTGAAATCATTTACAAATTTTGGTTTTCATTAACAGAAGATTAGTTCATAAGTGTTGATTAAGAAATTGCAAGCTTGGGGACCCGATTTTGCTCAATTATCAGTTCATTCTGACAGTGGAATTTTTTCAAAATAATTATCAACTGTTTTAGAAAAAATTCATATCTAGGGTTTCACAGGGAGGATGAAGAAGAGTGGCAAGACCAATAGGGTAGAGCCTATGGATGTTGGATTGGCAGAGGAACTTCCTGAACGTGCAAAACTGTTCCAAAAAGCTGGATGGTTTAAATACCTTTGAGAAGATAAATGGTTTTCATCCTGAGGTATCATATGGATTTTCCCAAGGGTTGGATAAGGATACAGTTTTGTTCAATACTCTCAAAATTAAATTGACAAGAGAGCTCATAGCTGAAGCAACAGACATTGTAGATGAGGGAGAATATTGGTTTAAAAAGGTGCCATTCACCTTCAACCCATAGAATTTTCTATTACCTGAAGTTAAAGTAGATTGGGGTAAAGGAGTGGATGTACAGAATTTTAAGCCAGAATGGAGGGAGCCTATCCGAATTTTACAAAGTTATGTTTCCCATGAAGGCAAATTTGGATCTATTTTCAAGTATCACATCATATTCCTACAACATCTAAACCTAGAATCCCAAATGAATCTACCATTTTTCTTTCTAAAAGTCTGCAAAAGATGTCAAGTAGGGTAAAGGAGCATAAAGATCATACCCAACAATCTATCTTCCACCATGGCCTAATAAAACTGATCATTTGCACTGTGCTTCAAAAAGAAGGTAAAACTTGGGATTATTTCTTGTTTTGGTCAGGCTTCCAGAGTGTAAAGGATTATCAGCCCAAGAAAAGACAGATTAATAAGCATCACTATTTGGTGAAGAGATTGAAGAGGGAGATAGCTGAGGATATGAAAAAAGACAATGTGCAACAAGAATATCCAGTTCCTGATCTTGAAGATTTTGTGGATCAGCAGACTAAAGGAGTACTAAATGAATCTCAAGTGTAGAGTTTAGAAGATGTAGCACAAATCATTGAAAATGACATCGCAAATACCTTTGAAGAAGATACAAACCAGAAAATACAAGACTTGACTCAGCAGAAGCAAGAATTGTTAAAAAGAGTTGAAGATTTGGAAGCTGAAAATCAAAGAACCAGAAGGAAATCTCAAGCTTTGGAGGGAATAGCACTTTTGGCTGAAGCTGCCAAAGATCTTTAAAGGGCTATTAATGACAGGTGTCCTTTAGTTAACTTTTGTAAACACAATAGTTTGTTTTGGAAAACCTTTACCTTACTAGTTGTTTCGATAGTCTGACCTAGAAGGTAGTTAATTAGTTAAGTAACTGTTTTTTGGATGTAACCAAGATAAAAGAAAGAAATTAGAAGGAGCAAGGGTTCGAATTTTTGTACAAGGGTAGGCTTCCAAGCTACTGTGTATGGAGCTAAGTTCAGAAACTCTTATGTATTTTTGATGACTGATTATGATATATATGCAAACTATAAGCCCATATTATTCTATTTGTTGGTTTCATTTCTAATTGGTGTAGTCACTCAGTTGACAAATTCATTTATTGTTTGAGGTTATTATTCATTGAATGCTTGTGAACTGTGGGTGAAACTCAGTATTGTGCTTATGTTGTTTTTGGTTTATATTTCATATATAATGCATCTCAATCCTTCACTATTACATTATTTAGTGTTTGTCTTAGCCTGATGAGATTTTATCCTCTTGTTAACAAATTGAAAAACCAAAACCCTAAAAACCTATTTTACTTAGTTTTGTTTTATGAGATTGTGTTGGCTTGTTCTTTAGTAGTCTGAGAACAATTTATGGCACTAACATCTTTGGTGTCCTTGCTGGGGACGAAGCTGAAGCATACATTCTCTTGGTTTTTATTATTCAACAGGTTTTGAGAGGTGGACAAAATCAGCAAATCATTTAAACTACTTTTCACCAGACAGTATCCACAGCGGCTACTAGGAAGGTTTGGACAAGAAGGAGACCTAGTTCACCATTACACCTGGGTGTCTTAGACCCAGAGTAAATTATGAAGGAAGCTAGGAATATTAAGAGATCACAGTCATCCCCAACTTTTTGTAGCCCTAATTAATTTGACCTACCGTCACCCTTTCCACTTTCTGAGGAGGAAAAACAAAATCTGTCTTGACAAATCGATTGGCAACTCCACTAGTTCAAGATGCAGATGCCGAATACCATGGAAGCCATTCTGGCTCGAAGGTTTGCACCTTTCAATTTTTTCGATGTTCTAGGTTTTCCAAATCCAGTACCTACTATGGATGTTTGGGGATATTGTCTTCACCAGTTTAGAGAAAGCAAAGAGGATAATCCTTCATATCACCTCATCAGATTTCATCAATAGATGGTTCAGTTAAATATACAACATGAAGATGTTCATGTATTCACTCGAGCAAGATGCATGAGAATGGTATTTTTCTCTTCCCACTGCTAGCATTTCCTCACTAAAAGAATTCCACACATGTTTCCAGAAACATTGTAAGTATATGTTCTCAACTGAATTTTTTTATAAAGATTGTTGTGAGCGGGCTGATTTTTATAATACAATTTCTGATTCAAAAAATCATGATGATAAGTATAATCAAGGATTCAAAACATGTCATGAAAAAGTTATAGTTTCAGAATTTGTTGAAGACGAAGAAGTAACGTTTTCAAATTCTACTGTCAAGGAAGAATTCCATGGTCAATACGATAATCAAGTTGTTGTTTTAAGTCAAGTTGAAGATGATTCTAGTGATGAGATCAACAGAGATAGTTTGGAATATTGTCATAATGATTTCAATAGTTTTAATAATCATTTGAATGATAATCATGTTGAAGATCAATTTCTTGTTCAACAAACTGTTGGAAATCATTATTGTGTTAAAGATCAACCATGTATTGAATAAAAACACGAACCTTCAGCGTCATCATTTGAAATTTCCCAGAATGCTCCTCGTTATGATGAAGAGATTGGGGTTTCAGGACATGAATTCTGTGATGAATTATATTCTATTCCTTTTTGTTTTGACACTAAAATTGATGAAATCCAGGCTGTTGACATTTTTAACATTATATCAGAAGTTTCTTATATTCATGGTTATGATAAATCTGCTATTCAAAACCATTATGAAAATGCTCTAATTTTTTATAAATATGATGTTGAAATTGAAAAGAAAGACCCATAAATGTGTGATGTGTGTGATATGGAACAATCAGATCAGCAGATTTAGGAATGCATTCAGTCCATTATCCTTAAAAAACTGGAGTCGATGTATGATAGTTATCTATTTGAAGAGAGTGTGAAAAAGGAGGTTCAGCGTGTTGCCATTATTGATGATACTGTCCAAGAAATTAGGAAGCTAATCCAGGCTGATCCTGATGTATTTTATTGCCAATGCCTGCTTGATATGCACGGAACAAAATATTCTTATGGACAACCTATATTTTTCATAGAACACGAAGAGATAACTTTTGGAATTTTTTATGATCCAGTGGCAGATTATTTAGATTCAACACTAAATTATAAATCTGTTATCTTAGAGACACCATTTGATGAAAGTGAGTACAAGTTGCTAGATATTTGCTCCCCATGTTTTCTAATATTTCTGATTATACATATATTCGGAGTTGGAAGCAAGTTTTGGTGGGTTGATGAAATTTTTTCCTGGTTACATTGGAAATGGGATTACAATTTGATCTAGAAAATGGAAGGTTCCTAAAATACTTTTACAGCCATTGAACGTAAGAAACTTGTCATTTCATTGTATATACCGGTGTGACAGTGATAGAATAAAGACTCCATAGCCCAATGGATGTTTTGCAGAGTAGCCAACAATTTTAGTTAATGACAGAAGGCACTGGTCTACAAGTTCTTGAAGCCTCACAACGAGGACTTCATCCCGCAACAGGAGCTAGATTTTGTTTTCTGTTTTTAAACTGTATCCTTTATTTTCAAAACATGGTTCTTCTTATTTATTTTAAGATTTTGAACTCGGTTTTTGAGGTATTATAATAGTGAGCATATTTTTATTTTTGATTTTATAATATTCCTTTTAAATTTACTTTATTTAGTTGTTTTTATAGTTTTAATGGCATTATTAGGTGTATATATTTCTGAAAGGTTGAAAAGATATATCATAAGGTTTAATCAAAGTTTGGTTATATAATATAACCCTTTGTTTTCAAGCCTTTTCTCAAAAAAAACATTGATCAGAGATTCTTGTAGTGCAAAGGTAGAACCATGAACTAGAGCGCTACAAGAAAGTCGAGGTCTTTTAAAAAATTGTAAATTTGCTCGTGAGTTTTCAAAATCGCAAATGATGGGAGTTTTCACATCTGTAAAAGGAGAATGATACGTGTATAGACCTTAATAATAATTTTGACAAGTGTTCAAGTTAAGATAAGGATTATTCAAGTAACTCGTAGCTATCCGGAATTTTGGAGAATGGAGATCCTTTAAACAGTAATGATAGCGCACGACGGGACCATATTCGAAGCTAGTTATGAATTTCATAGATGTATGAAAGCTTACAGAGATCATGCTAATGCCTGTCAGTCTGTGGTTGGAAGAAATTGTGAGGAAGGTGGTTACAGTTTTGGGGTTTGTAGAGTAGGTGACTGGCGTAGTCGTGGCAGTTAAGGACAGAGCTACGTAAGTATACTAGACACCTAGGAAGACAAGATAGCGCATTTTCGGCAGCTTAAACCATTATTATGACAGGTATGCAACCGGTTGCTGAAATCATTTACAAATTTTGGTTTGCATTAACAGAAGATTATTTCATAAGTGTTGATTAAGAACTTTCAAGCTTAGGGACCCAATTTTGCTCAATTATCAGTTCATTCTGACAGTGGAATTTTTTCAAAATACTTATCAACTGTTTTAGAAAAAATTCATATCTAGGGTTTCACAGGGAGGATGAAGAAGAGTGGCAAGACAAATAGGGTAGAGCCTATGGATATTGGATGGGCAGAGGAACATCCTAAATGTGCAAAACTATTCCAAAAAGCTGGATGGTTTAAATATCTTTCAGAAGATAAATGGTTTTCATCCTGAGGTATCATATGGATTTTCCCAAGGGTTGGATAAGGATATGGTTTTGTTCAATACTCTTGAAATTAAATTGACAAGAGAGCTGATAGCTGAAGCAACAAACATTATAGATGAGGGAGAATTTTGGTTTAAAAAGGTGCCATTCATCTTCAACCCGAAGAATTTTCTATTACCTGAAGTTAAAGTAGATTGGGGTAAAGAAGTGCATGTACATAATTTTAAGCTAGAATCGAGGGATCCTATCCGAATTTTACAAAGTTATGTTACCTGTGAAGGCAGATTTGCATCTGTTTTCAAGTATCACATCAGATTCCTACATCATCTAAACCTAGAATCCCAAATGAATCTACCATTTTTCTTTCTAAAATGTCTGCAGAAGATGTCAAATAAGGTAAAGGAGCATAAAGATCATACCCAACAATCTATGTTCCACTATGGCTGTAACACCCCAGTTTTGACCCCGTTTGCATTAAAAGGTACATGATGTATATTTTGTAATTAATCATGGTGTGGGGCTAAAGGAAAAATCCCCACCATCGATTTGGTTGTGTATGTTTCGGCAATAGGGATCGTTGCCGTTGGTATATCATGCTATCCGGCACATTATAGTTTTGGCATCATGTAAATGTGCACATCAATTTAAATAAACCTACAGCCAGCTACGACAGTGCAACATTAAATGAAAAGGGCATGATTCCTAAGGTTAAGGGGGGGGATTGTCTAACCCGTGGGAGCCATTGGGAGTTTGCCATGTGTCGACCACCCATTAAACTTCTGTTGTTCGATTAGTTGGGAGCAATTATGGTGGGGGAGTGGTGGGTGGAAGGACTGCCAGTCTTTGCCCCACATACACTCCATGAGCAGGCTCGCTCTTCTCATGCGGAGGGCAGGGGGACGATCACCACTCTCTCCACTCTTCCACTTGTGGTTTTGTCTTGACCATCTCACATAGGTAGGGGTCTACTCTGTTCACCTTCTCACGCACAGGAAGTTCAGATGGTCTTCCTTACGCAAAGGGGATACAAAAGGGATCCACGATTATGTGTGTGGGGGGTCATTCTCCCTTCTCTCGTCGATTGCTAGTCTGTGGATCTGTTCTTCCTCTCATTCACGCAGGGGATCATTTTTCCTTTTCCCATTATCGGACTGTGTAAGCCATTCACGCCCAGGGGCTGTGTGTATGTGTGTTACTCTCATGGATTTGTGGTATGCGTACCTGTTTTTCCCTTGTCCAGGATTGAGAATCGGACTTCTCTCCCGTTTTCGGGCTATGTAATGTTTATGTGGCTTAGCCATGAGATTGATTGTTGTTCTTACCTTGAAACTGTGGCTTGTTGTGGTTTTCCCCCACGTTGTTTGTTGCTGCGAATGCAATCATCTTTTGGGTGCCACTGAGTTGTTTTGGCCACGCTAGGGCCAAGAACAACTCTGAATCGTCTTGTCTGACCTGAGTTGTGTTCACCCTTTCGTTTGGGTTGTCACCCTGTTATCTTTATTTTCTTCATAGAGATGTGAGCTGTTTGTTTTACTGCGGTATGCAGTGGTTGGTCTTCGGACTATTTAGAGCAGGATTAGAGGCTGGGTATGCTTGAGAAACCTGGTGTTTGGGAGCCACTCAGATAGAGTTAGACTGATGGCTTTCTTCTCCACGACCCCTGAAGAGTATTGGAAAGGGAAGTCAGGGCCTGAGGGACTATGAAGCAGAGAAAGGACTGATTCCTGGTGTTGGGGGTATGGATGTCTTAGAAGTCAGGTTAGCTCTGGTATAGGCATCCTTAGCTCTCCATTGAGACCACCAGCTTAGCATTTATCCTTTCCTAGCTCCGTGACGGCCTGATAACCCAACTATGTTGACTTAGTTGTTTTGTGTAACCTTGGCTATGTGTAAGCCTGCTTTGACCCTTACTCCTTAGGGAATCATGCCCAGCTCAGGGGTGGCAGTGTTGCTGAGAGATTGATGAGCACGCTGGCCTATGGTTGGGTGGAACATTGCAGCGATGTAGCTGATTGCGGGACGAATTCTTTTTAAGAAAAGTATTCTTGACCATTTCGTCTATGCATTATTATTTACTGTTTAATGAATATGATGAACATGTGGTATGCTTGAATGAATGTATGTTTGCTTCCGCTGTGTATATGAAGGATTATGCATCTTAGTATGTTTTATGTTTTAAGCTTTTTATTTTAGCATTATATGCCTGTTCATGTTCATGGGGCTATCTGCCTGGGGATTTTTTATGGTTTGGTAGCGCCCTCTTCGTCGGTCAGAGGGTCGGGGACGTTACAGTATGGCATCAGAGCAAAGGTTGCAACATGGGCTTGAATGGGCCGTGAAGATGCAGTGACAGAGTTTATGTTGCAGCATTTGGGCCTCAGAGGGCCATGAGAAACAACTAGTAGAGGCAGGTTGCATACTACCCAGAAGAAACCAGGAGAAAATGGGTGAATGACAAGAAAATTCACAAAATTTTTCTAAGTGCCAGAATTGCCGGATCATCGAAAAACTTAGTGAGAAGTTCTTTCGATGTAGCGGATCACTTAGTTGGAAGGTCCTCTGACACAGCGGGACGTGTAGTCTGAAGCGCACCCGATGGAAGCCAGTCGGAAGAAAATTGCGGAAATATTTCTATGTGTTCGTCGGCCATCAGCAGAGAACAGTGGAAGTTAGAGCCGCAGTTGCGGAGGGGATCAGCCAAAGGCCGCCGATACGTCATCCCCATTTGTGGAAATACTACCCGACACCAACCATCAGC
This sequence comes from Pseudotsuga menziesii, assembly GCA_001517045.1. Classification (NCBI taxonomy): domain Eukaryota; kingdom Viridiplantae; phylum Streptophyta; class Pinopsida; order Pinales; family Pinaceae; genus Pseudotsuga; species Pseudotsuga menziesii. The sequence goes on along the minus strand of LPNX010956237.1, from coordinate 115,961 downwards.
GATCGGCGCCACTAAGTTGAAGGGATCGTCGATGGCACGACGACGGAGGTTAGTAGATTGACCGGTGACAGCTAGTTGTTTGGAGTGGCAAAGTTTTGTTGTTTGGATCGACAAAAATTAGCTGTTTGGATTGCCGAAACGTCTGTGGAAGAGACAAGATGATAGTGGGTTGAACCACCGACAGCGATGGCGGAGCAGAAATTTTGAAAATTTCTCTAAGTCATGAAATCATCGACGATCGGCGATGATTAGTTGATTGAGTCATCAATGCTTAGATGATGAAGTTGTCGATGAACATCGAAAGAGATTAGCTGATTTTGCGTCGTCGTTGCGGTTGGCTAGTGGACTATCCTTCCGACGGATTGAGTCCCGACCGTCGATGCCACATTAGATAGTTGTTCCGACAGCCGATGTGGCGGAAGACAGAGGAGAAAAAGTTTTTGAAATTTTTCTAAGGCGTGAGATCATCGACGATCGGAAATGTTTAGTTGTTGGGATCGCCAATGACTAGAGGATGGGATCGCCAATGGATAGAAGATGAAGCTACCGAGGCTAGTGAAGTGGATCGGCGAGCATTAGTTGAAGGAAGAGCTGATGCAAAGAAGAAAATTCAAAAGATTTTCTAATTGTTCAATCCATCGGCGATTGACGGAAGCTATTTGTATTGGTCACCGATGAACATCAGAAGGAATTAGTGGTTCATGCATCGCCGTTGCGGAAGTCTAGAGGACTAATCTTCCGACAGATAGAGGCCCCGACTACCAATGCCGTAGTAGTTTGTGCTTCCAACCGTCGATCAGAAATTATTAGTTGATCAGACCGCCGATCGAAAAAAGTTAGCGGATGGAGAACTGCCATTGCAGCCGCCTAAGAGAATAACCGTCCGATGAAATAGTGTAGCCGATCGCTAACACATCGGAGGCAAGTTGATGTCTGGTCGCCGCAATGATGGGAATGTTAGTGATTTGGATCACCAATGCCGTGGTTACTAGAGGTTCCAACCGTTGATAGGTTTGTGACCCGCAGAAACCCTAGAAGGTTCGTTGGCCTCCGTTGTGGAAGACGAGAGGACTAGCCGCCCGATGCACAGTGTGCCTGACCATCGATGCAGTGGTTAGTTGGTTTCCCCGTCGATAAAGTTTGGAGCATTGGATAAATACGGACCCAATGAACAGTCCTTGGCATCGCTGATGCCATCCAGAAGCTTATATGACTATGGACCCGACGCGCCGAAAAGATAGATGAACAGGCCGCCGATGAGCGCAGAGAAAAATAGAGCTTTTGGCCGCCGAAACATCTGAAACTTAGTTGGAAAGAGGTCTGATTGGGAAAAAGGAATTTTTGGGGTTTTCAAGTGGGATTTTTCAGAGATTTCAGCAGTTTTTAGTGAAATTCTTAGTGGATTTTCAACAAACTGCCAGTGGATTACAGGGCTGAAAAGGAAGAAAATTCCAGGTGGCTGAGGTTGACATTTCAGACCATAATACATTTGGTAAAAAGCATCAGTTTTGAAGTGGTGTGGTTTTCACACCCGAAGTCAAAATGAAGCATGTGGATAGGCGTTGGAAAGCTTATCCAGCAGGGAACAAGGAAGAGTCACCAGAATTTGAGTGTGGAGAAGCAAAGTGCTAGTGATTGATTGAAAGAGAAATGTGCTGCTGTCAATATGGGCAAATCTAGGAATTGCATGCCTAGAGGTAGCAAGACCATGAATTCAAACCAGTTGTTGTGTGGAAGAAGAGTTCCATTCAAGGATGAGGGACTTGAAAAGGGAAATTTCCTTAAACCATGTCTTGCCAATTATCATTACAAGTTTTATACATGAAATGTATGAGGATATGCCTTGCATGCATAAGATATTACATGTTGGTAAGAATAGTGAGAATTATACATTTATAATGAGTCACTAATGATAATTATTGCATTGGTGTTGGAATTAGTGGAAAAACCAACGACAACATGGACATGGCTGAATATGTTGCTGATGCTGACGAATGTGACTAGAAACCCTATGGAGAAATGGATAAGGCAACAAGTCCAGAATCAAAAGTTGGTGAGCAAATTATGCAATCTCTTGCAAAAGACCAACCAAACTGGTAATGTCAAGGGTGTAAGTAGGACCCATGAAGGTAAGGGTTTAATTATGACAATTTCATGGAGTGGTAAAAGCAGAAGGTCTCATACCATGTGGGTATTTGAAATTTATACTACATTCATACAGAAATGTATCATGCCTGTATATGTTGTTATGAGCTTAGTAGCCCAAAGAAAGTAAGCACTGATGATCTTGATTATAGTAATGCATCCTATATGAAGTACTCATGGTTAGGCCATGCATGGTATGTTTGAATGCGTAGTATTCCTGAATCAATGCAAGGTAGCATTGAGTGGATATGCATTAAAACATTTTATAAATCTTGTAGTTATGCATTGAATGGATGCATATGGAGGGTGTGAGTAATTGATTACATAAGTATGGGTGCAAATGCTGTGATGCATTGTATGAATGCATTGAGATAGTGCATGTGATATTATGAATAACTAATGGCTGAAATGATGAATTGATGACAATTCTAGAACCATTTCAAGAGCTGTTATGAATGCAGGATAGTAAGTGCATGAAGAGGGTAGTCAGGATCAATTGGCTTTCGGAAATGATTTATGGAAGGACAAAGTGGTACAAATGATACGCTTGTGAAGTAAGAAGTATCTAAACCTTTCATTTAAATTACATAAATGAGGGGATTGTACCCTGTATTTTAAAGTATGATAATGATTGCGTGAAGTAAACAAGTTTTGGTAATATTGATGTGATTAATAGCTGGAAGTAATTGAATTTTATAAATTCTGAAAATGCTTCAGTGATGGTTGCAGCAATGAAAAGGTTATATGCATCCAGAATTACCAAGTGTTTGGCTAATTGAAGTTTAGATTTCAGGTAGATTTTTTAGAGCATGGCAATGAGAGTAAGATCATGACAAATGTCGAAATCTACCATGTGAAAGAGCCAAATCTTATGAGAAGAGTCTCGTGGCTGTGAAAATAGTTTGTATGCATAATGGGTTTTTTAATTTGAATTTGTGAAATTCGGATTTGAGAAATTGCTAACAAATACTAATCACTATTGGCTTGCATAAGATTGTGTCAGGAGGATGCATTGTAAGTGGGTATTCATGTTATGCTAGTAAGCATAAAATTATAATGGGAAAAGTGGTGCTGCTTACAAGAGACCCACAATTGAGGATCACGTCATTGCCAAGCAAATCAATTTCTGTAGTAGACAGAGTTGCAAATTCCTATTGAATTGAATTACTAATGTCATTGTTTGGTTATGGAACAATCAAATTTGGATTGTATTATCAGATAATGATTGACTGTTTGTCTACTTGATGAACATGCCAGGGGTACACACTGCAGGAAGATCATGTGTGATGGCTTGTAGGAGCCAAACTTCATGGGGAGGTTTTCCTTATCTTGGAAATGGGTTTCGGGTGAAACTCCATTGGACATTTTGGAAATGTCTCATCTGCACTACATGTTTGGTATGCAACATGAGTGGGATAGTCTAGATTATGTCGGTAAGACATGTGTGGATATGAAATGTAAAAAGGAGTTGGGATGGAAAACCGAGGGACTGTCAACTTAGAGAAGGGAGCCCCCTTTCCTCCTTAACGAAAGAATATTACCTCAGCAAATGGATAAGTGTTATGTGACCCTAGCTAAGAATATGCATGTCAAATTATTAAAATTCCATATGCGGAACATGTTTTGATTTTATTTCCATGATGACCGATTGCTTGAGTATGAATAGGGCCTACATGGCACACATTGAAAAAGGGTGCACACTTTTTCGATGTCATATCATTGAAGGGTTTTTCAATATTGATTACACCCTAGAGAGTGGACGCACTCCTGGTGTCTCAATACTTGATAGTGAATGATGTGAAATATGATTACAATTTTAGAACAATAACGCTAATGAGTTTGCTTATGTTTCTTGTGTTGTCAGGCTAAACAGAGGTAGTCTGGTGTTGTACACTAAATGGATAATGGTTTGGGCTCATCCTACCTCCTACTAAAGAGCACGGAGAAGGGGACATTCCTGAGGGACTGAAGAGCAGAGAAGGGGGTGGTTTCTTGTGTTGTGTGGGGTAGTGGAATTAGAGCTCACGGCTGGAAATGAAACCTGGAATTAGTCGTTTATTGTTGATATAAGTGCATGTGTTATTGTTGATGGCCTAATAAACCCAACTGTGTTGGCTTGGCTGATGATTGGTTGTTGATATAAGTGCGTTGTTGATATAAGTGTATTGTTGATATAAGTGCAGGTGATTTGTTGACGGTCTGATAAACCCAACTAAAGGTTGGCTTAACTGTGTCTGATATATATAAAAGGATGTTGTGAAGCATCCTGCATGCTGACCTAACATCCAAGTCCATAGGCAATCCCAAGGCTTGCAAAGCGAAGCAGGATCATGTGGACAAGAGAGGAAACGCACAATACAGATAAGTATTGGATTATTTTGCAATCTATTGCTTATGAATATACATGTGTATATGATTTGGTTATGATGTTTTAAGCCCTTTTTTAAGAGATAAAAACCGATGAGAATAAACTAAACATGTGAATCTATTCAATGTTTGAATATAGGTATCACTGGAGGCGAGGACTACGAAAGCATCCTAGGGGTACATGTGGACATGTGACTGTCCTGAAGAGCTCAGAATGAGCAGTAATGAAAAAGGTGCTAGTGTGACTGTCCTGAAGAGCTCCTCGACTTGGGGATGAGTCAAAAGCTGAGAACCAGCAAGAGAAGCTCTTGGAAGCTGAGGGGCTTGGTCCTGAAAGTTCAAAGTAAATAATTGAGCATGGGACAGAGCTGCAAAAAAAAAATTTGAAATTTTGAATGTGCAAATGGTATATGCATTCCTATGTATTGGAACACCGAGGACGGTGTTATTCCAAGGGGGAGGGGATTGTAACACCCCAGTTTTGATCTCATTCGAATTAAAAGGTACATGATGTATATTTTGTAATTAATCATGGTGTGGGGCTAGAGGCAAAATCCCCACCATCGATTTGGTTGTGTATGTTTCAGCAATAGGGATCGTTGCCGATGGTATATCGTGCTATCTGGCACATTATAGTTTTTGCATCATGTAATAATGCACATCAACTTAAATAAACCTACAGCCAGCTACGACGGTGCAACGTTAAATGCAAAGGGAATGATTCCTAAGGTTGGGGGGGATTGTCTAACCCGTGGGAGCCATCGGGAGTTTGCCATGTGTCGACCACCCATTAAACTTCTGTTATTCGATTAGTTGGGAGCAATTATGGTGGGGGAGTGGTGGGTGGCAGGACTTCCAGTCTTTGACCCACGTACACTCCACCAGCGGGCTCACTCTTCTCATGCGGAGGGCAAGGGGACGGTCACCACTCTCTCCACTCTTCCACTCGTGGTTTTGTCTTGACCATCTCACACATGCAAGGGTCTGCTCTGTTCACCTTCTCATGCACAGGAAGTTTGGATGGTCTTCCTCATGCAGAGGGGAGATAAAATGGATCCACGATTCTATGTGTGGGGGGTTCGTTCTCCCTTCTCTCATCAATTGCTGGTTTGTGGATCTATTCTTCCTCCCGTTCATGCAAGGGATTGTTTTCCCTTTTCCCATTATTGGACTGTGTAAGCCATTCATGCCCAGGGGTTGTGTGTATGTGTGTTACTCTCACGAATTTGTGGTTTGCGTACCTATTTTTCCCTTGTCCGGGATTGAGAATCGGACTTCTCTCTCGTTTTCAGGCTGTGTAATGTTTCTGTGGATTAGCCGTGAGATTGATTGTTGTTCTTCCCCTGAAACTGTGGCTTGTTGTGGTTTTTCCCCACGTTGTTCGTTGCTGTGAATGCAATCATCTTTTGGGTGCCACTGAGTTGTTTTGGCCACGCTAGTGCCAAGAACAACTCTGAATCGTCTTATCTGACCTGAGCTGTGTTCACCCTTTTGTTTGGGTTGTCAGCCTGTTATCTTTATTTTCTTCACAAAGCTGTGAGTTGTTTGTTTTACTGCGGTATGCAATGGTTGGTCTTCAGACTGTTTAGAGCAATATTAGAGGCTGGGTATGCTTGAGAAACCTAGTGTTTGGGAGCCACTCAAATAGAGTTAGACCGCTGGCTTTCTTCTCCAAAACCCCTGAAGAGTATTGGAAAGGGAAGTCAGGGCCTGAGGGACTGTGAAGCAGAGAAAGGACTGATTCCTGGTGTTGGGGGTGTGGATGTCTTAGAAGTCATTTTAGCTCTGGTATAGGCATCCTTAGCTCTCCATTGAGACCACCAGCTTAGCATTTAGCCTTTCCTAGCTCCGTGACGGCCTGATAAACCCAACTATGTTGACTTGGTTGTTTTGTGTAACCTTAACTATCTGTAAGCCTGCTTTGACCCTTATTCCTTGGGGAATCATGCCCAGCTCGGGGGTGGTAGTGGTGCTAAGAGATTGATGAGCACGCTGGCCTATGGTTGGGTGGAACATTGCAGCGACGTAGCTGGTTGCGGGATGAATTATTTTTAAGATAAGTATTCTTGACCATTTCGTCTATGCATTATTATTTACTATTTAATGAATATGATGAACATGTGGTATGCTTGAATGAATGTATGTTTGCTTCCATTGTGTATATGAAGGATTATGCATCTTAGCATGTTTTATGTTTTAAGCTTTTTACTTCAGCATTATATGCCTGTTCATGTTCATGGGGATATTTTCCCGGGGGTTTTTGATGGGTTGGTAGCATCCTCTTCACCAGTCAAAGGATCGGGGACGTTACAATGGCCTAGTAAAACTGATCATTTGCACTGTGCTTCAAAAAGAGGGTTAAACTTGGGATTATTTCTTGTTTTGGTCAGGCTTCCAGAGTGTAAAGGATGATCAACCCAAGAAAATATAGATTAATAAGCATCACTGTTTGGTGAAGAGATTGAAGAGGGAGATAGTTGAGGATATGAAAAAAGACAATGTGCAGCAAGAATATCCAGTTCCTGATCTTGAAGATTCTGTGGGTTAGTAGACTAAAGGAGTGCTAAATGAATCTCAAGTGCGGAGTTTAGAAGATGTAGCAGAAATCATTGAAAATGACATAGAAAATACCTTTGAAGAATATACGAACCAGAAGATCCAGGACTTGACTCAGCAGAAGCAAGAATTGTTAAAAAGAGTTGAACATTTGGAAGCTGAAAATCAAAGAACCAGAAGGAAATATCGAGCTTTTGAGGGAATAGCACTTTTGGCTGAAGCTGCGAAAGATCTTTAAAGGGCTATTAATGACATGTGTCTTTTAGTTAACTTTTATAAAGATAATAGTTTGTTTTGGAAAACCTTTACCTTACTAGCTATTTCGATAGTCTGACCTAGAAGGTAGTTTATTAGTTAAGTAACTGTTTTTTGGATGTAACCAAGATAAAAGAAAGAAATTAGAAGGAGCAAGGATTCGAATTTTTGTACAAGGGGAGGCTTCCAAGCTACTGTGTATGGAGCTAAGTTCAGAAACTCTTATGTATTTTTTATGACTGATTATGATATATATGCAAACTATAAGCCCATATTATTCTATTTGTTGGTTTCATTTCTGATTGGTTTAGTCACTCAGTTGACAAATTCATTTCTTGTTTGATGTTATTATTCATGGAATACTTGTGAACTATGGGTGAAACTCAGTATTGTGCTTATGTTGTTTCTGGTTTATATTTCATATATAATGCATCTCAGTCCTTCACTGTTACATGATTTAGTGTTTGTCTTAGCCTGATGAGATTTTATCCTCTTGTTAACAAATTGAAAAACCAAAACCCTAAAAACCTATTTTACTTAGTTTTATTTTAAGAGATTGTGTTGGCTTGTTCTTTAGTAGTCTGAGAACAATTTTTGGCACTAACATCTTTGACGTCGTTGTCGGGGATGAAGCTGAAGCATACATTCCCTAAGTTTTTATTATTCAACTGGTTTTGGGAGGTGGACAAAACCAGCAAATCATTTAGACTACTTTTCACCAGACAGTGTCCACAACGGCTACTAGGAAGGTTGGGACAAGAAGGAGACCTAGTTCACCATTAGACCTGGGTGTCTCAGACCCAAAGCAAATTCTGAAGGAAGCTAGGAAAATTAAGAGATCACAGTCACCCCCAGCTTTATGTAGCCCTAATTAATTTGACCCACTGTCACCCTTTCCACTTTTTGAGGAGGAAAAACAAAATCTGTCTTGACAAATCGATTGGCGACTCCACTAGTTCAAGATGGAGATGTCGAAGACCATGGAAGCCATTCTTGCTCAATGGTTTGCACCTTTCAATTTTTTCAATGTTCCATGTTTTCCAAATCCAGTACCTACTATGGATGTTTGGGGAGATTGTCTTCCACAGTTTAGAGAAAGCAAAGAGGATAATCCTTCATATCACCTCATCATGTTTCATCAACATATGGTTCAGTTAAATATACAGCATGAAGATGTGCTCATGAATATGTTCATGTATTCACTCGAGCAAGATGCACGAGAATGGTATTTTTCTCTTCCTACTGCTAGCATTTCCTCACTGAAAGAATTCCACACATGTTTCCAGAAACATTGTAAGTATATGTTCTTAGCTGAAATTTTTTTTAAAGATTATTTTGAGCAGTTGTTATAGCTGATTTTACCCCTCTAGGTGAATCACACTTGTATGGCCTTCCCCTGTCCCTCTGCAGACTCCTTAGACCCCTTGGACCATTTTTTTTCCTTTGATGTTTCCTTGACCATCCCTATAAACATGTGAAAATTAATACACACAACTTTTAAACCCCCAATCGCGTATATATGCAGGTTGACCACTAAAAACGCGTACATCGAGATGTGTGCAAAATCCAAATCCTTTTAAATTTTTCCTTGACTTGGATCTGACTCACTTGACTCCTGGCCTTCCATATGCCTTGAGATCGCTCGAATTCGACCTTTCATTACCCCTTTGAAAATCTATATAAGGAACTCTTTGGTACATTGAAGGCATATGAGAGAATTGAGAGCAAAGAAACTATAGTCCATTGTTGCCGAAACTTGTGCTTGAGTCTGCATCCCTTTGTCA
>LPNX010956237.1:84018-106765 GCA_001517045.1 Pseudotsuga menziesii | reverse complement strand
TCCCAAGCTTGCCTTTTGCTTGTGAGCTTGCTATCGAGAGATGGAGGATTGAGGTGGTGGAGGCCCAAGTGGGGGATTCAATTTCTCTGATTCGCAGACGTGCCGATAGAGGTTGTATCCATTGTAATCTTTGATTTTATATTAATAGAAATATATTTTCTTGTCCAATAATGTATGTTTGAATGAATATTTTATCCATGGATGATTTCAAATGCTTATACATTGTTGATTATATATGCTAGAATAGATCTAACACCAAGATATATAGTATGCTTGTTTTGTTTACTTGTTGTTGAGGAAGTGATTTATCAATTCAAGCTGAAGTTGGAAAGCTCAACGGGAATCTACTTCAACCGTCCGGAATAAGGTACAAAGTCTGATCCTTTAGTGTTAGATATTTGATTTCTATTGCATATTGGAAAGGATTGATTTCTGGAGTCAAGCTGTCTATTGTGGTACCCAAAGCCATAGGAATTTCTCTCTGTAACAGCAGGCTCATTTTTATAATACAATTTCTGATTCAATAAATCATGATGATAAGTATAATCAAGCATTCAAAACATGTCATGAAGAAGTTGTAGTTTCAGAATTTGTTGAGGACGAAGAAGTAGGTTTTCATATTCTACTGTCAAGGAAGAATTCCATGATCATTACAATAATCAAGTTGTTGTTTTAAGTCAGGTTGAAGATGATTATAGTGATGATATCAACAGAGATAGTTTGGAATATTGTCATAATGCTTTCAACAGTTTTAATAATCATTTGAATGATAATTCTATTGAGGATCAATTTCTTGTTCAACAAACTGTTGGAAATCATTGTTGTGTTAAAGATCAGCCATGTATTGAAGAAAAACACGAACCTTCAGCATCATCATTTGAAAGTTTCCCAGAATGCTCCTCATTATGATGAAGAGATTGGGGTTTCAGGACATGAATTCTGTGATGAATTATATCCTATTCCTTTTTGTTTTGATACTAAAATTGATGAAAGCTAGGTTGTTGACATTTTTAACATTATATCATAAGTTTCTTATATTCATGGTTATGATAAATATGCTATTCAAAACCATTATGAAGATGCTCTAATTTTTTATAAATATGATGTTGAAATTGAAAAAGAAAGACCCAAAAATGTGTGATGTGTGTGATATTGAACAATCAGATCAGCAGATTCAGGAATGCATTCAGTCCATTATCCTTAAACAACCAAAGCCGATGTATGATAGTTATCTATTTGAAGAGAGTGTGAAAAAGGAGGTTCAGCTTGTTGCCATTATTGGAGATATTGTCCAAGAAATTACGAAGCTAATCCAGGCTGATCCTGATGTCTTTTATTGCCAATGCCTGCTTGATATTCTCGAAACAAAATATTCTTATGGACAACCTATCTTTTTCATAGAACATGAAGAGATAACTTTTGGAATTTTTTCTTATCCAGTGGCAGATTATTTAGAGTCGACACTAAGTTATAAATCTATTATCTTAGAGACACCATTTGATGAAAGTGAGTACAAGTTGCTAGATCTTTGCTCCTCATGTTTTCCAATATTTATGATTATACATATATTCGGAGTTGGAAGCAAGTTTTGGTGGGTTGATGAAATTTTTTCCTGGTTACATTGGAAATGGGATTACAATTTGATCCAGTAAATGGAAGGTTCCTCAAATAATTTTACAGCTATTGAATGTAAGAAACTTGTCATTTCATTGTATATACCAGTGTGACAGTGATAGAATAAAGAATCCATAGCCCAATGGATGTTTTACAGAGTTGCCAACAGTTTTAGTTAATGACAGAAGGCACTGGTCTACAAGTTCTTGAAGCCTCACAAGGAGGACTTCATCCTGCAGCAAGAGCCAGATGTTATAGCTATATTTTGTTTTCTGTTTTTAGACTGTATGCTTCATTTTCAAAACATGGTTCTTCTTATTTGTTTTAAGATTTTGTGCTTGGTTTTTGAGGTATTATAATAGTGAGCATATTTTTATTTTTGATTTTATAATAATCCTTTTAAATTTACTTTATTTAGTTGTTTTTATAGTTTTAATGGGCTTATTAGGTGTATATATTTCTGAAAGGTTGAAAAGATATATCATAAGGTTTAATCAAAGTTTGGTTATATAATCCAACCCTTTGTTTTTAAGCCTTTTGTCAAAAAGAACATTGATCAAAGATTCCGATAATGCAAAGGCAGAAACCATGAACTAGAGCGCTACAAGAAAGTTGAGGTCTTTTAAGAAATTGTAAATTAGCTCGTGAGTTTTCAAAATCACAAATGATGGGAGTTTTCACATCTATAAAAGGATAATGATACATGTATAGACCTTAATAATAATTTTGGCAAGTGTTCAAGTTAAGATAAGGATTATGGAGGTAAGTCGCAGCTGTCCAAAATTTTGGAGATTGGAGATCCTTTAAATAGTAATGGTAGTGCACGATGGGATCATATTCGAAGCTAGTTATGAATTTCATGGATGTATGAAAGCTTACAGAGATCGTGCTGATACCTGTCAGTCTATGGTTGGAAGAAATTGTGAGGAAGGCGGTTACAAGTTTGGGGTTTGCAGAGTAGGTGACTGGCGTAGTCGTGGCAGTTAAGGACAAAGCTACAGAAGTTTACTAGACACCTAGGAAGACAAGATAGCGCATTTTCAGCAGCTTAAACCATTATTATGACAGGTATGCAACCAATTGCTGAAATCATTTACAAATTTTTGTTTGCAATAACAAAATATTAGTTCATAAGTGTTGATTAAGAAATTGCAAGCTTAGGGACCCGATTTTGCTAAATTATCAGTTCATTCTGACAATGGAATTTTTTCGAAATACTTATCAACTGTTTTAGAAAAAATTCATATCTAGGGTTTCACAAGGAGGATGAAGAAGAGTGGAAAGACAAATGGGGTAGAGCCTATGGATATTGGATGGGCATAGGAACTTCCTGAATGTGCAAAACTGCTCCAGAAAGATGGATGTTTTAAATAAATTTGAGCAAATAAATGGTTTTCACCCTGAGGTATCATATGGATTTTACCAAGGGTTGGATAAGGATATGGTTTTGTTCAATACTTTCAAAATTAAATTGACAAGAGAGCTGATAGCTGAAGCAACAGACATTGTAGATGAGGGAGAATTTTGGTTTAAAAAGGTGCCATTCACCTTCAACCCGAAGCATTCTCTATTACCTGGAGTTAAAGTAGATTGGGGTAAATGAGTGCATGTACAGAATTTTAAGCCTGAATGGAGGGATCCTATCCAAATTTTACAAATTTATGTTACCTGTGAAGGCAGGTTTGCATCTGTTTTCAAGTATCACATCAGATTCCTACATCATCTAAACCTAGAATCCCAAATGAATCTACCATTTTTCTTTCTAAAAAGTCTGCAGAAGATGTCAAGTAGGGTAAAGGAGCATAAAGATCGTACCCAACAATCTATCTTCCACCACGGCCTAATAAAATTGATCATTTGCACTGTGCTTGAAAAAGAGGGTAAAACTTGAGATTATTTCTTGTTTTGGTCAGGCTTCCAGAGTGTAAAGGATGATCAGCCCAAGAAAAGATAGATTAATAAGCATCACTGTTTGGTGAAGAGATTGAAGAGGGAGATAGCTGAGGATATGAAAAAAGACAATGTGTAGCAAGAATATCCAGTTCCTGATATTGAATAGTCTATGGATCAGCAAACTAAAGGAGTACTAAATGAATCTCAAGTGCAGAGTTTAGAAGATGTAGCAGAAATCATTGAAAATGACATAGCAAATACCTTTGAAGAAGATACGAACCAAAAAATCCAGGACTTGACTCAACAGAAGAAAGAATTGTTAAAAAGAGTTGAAGGTTTGGAAGCTGAAAATCAAAGAACCAGAAGGAAATCTCAAGCTTTGGAGGGAATAGCACTTTTGGCTGAAGCTGCCAAAGATCTTTAAAGGGCTATTAATGACAGGTGTCTTTTAGTTAACTTTTGTAAAGATAATAGTTTGTTTTTGAAAACCTTTACCTTTCTAGATGTTTCGATAGTCTAACCTAGAAGGTAGTTAATTAGTTAAGTAACTATTTTTTGGATGTAACCAAGATAAAAGAAAGAAATTAGAAGGAGCAAGGGTTCGAATTTTTGTACAAGGGGAGGCTTCCAAGCTATTGTGTATGGAGCTAAGTTCAGAAACTCTTATGTATTTTTTATGATTGATTATGATATATATGCAAACTATAAGCCGATATTATTCTATTTGTCAGTTTCATTTCTAATTGGTGTAGTCACTCAGTTGACAAATTGATTTCTTGTTTGAGGTTATTATTCATGGAATGCTTGTGAACTGTGGGTGAAAATCAGTATTTTGTTTATGTTGTTTCTATTTTATATTTCATATATAATGCATCTCAGTCCTTCACTATTACATGATTTAGTGGTTGTCTTAGCCTAATGAGATTTTACCCTCTTGTTAACAAATTGTAAAACCAAAACCCTAAAAACCTATTTTACTTAGTTTTATTTTATGAGATTGTGTTGGCTTGTTCTTTAGTAGTCTGAGAACAATTTCTGGCACTAACACCTCCTTTGGGTATGTCATCATTGTGTATGCTCACTAAGGTAAACCCTCCGTTGTAAGTCGAAGAAATAGTCCCCAGGTTAAATAAAGGAAAATGGACTTTGTGTATTCCTAGATAGCTTGGCCCCACAAGTTACATGGACAACCTAATTACTTGAGTTAGTTACTCAACAGAAGAATATAAATAGGGAGGCAACCTCCTCATTTGTTACACCATTCCTCATCAAACTTCGACAAGACTCTGTCTAGTAAAATCATAAAAGGTTAGCATGCATCAACATCTTAGTCAAACTTCTTGTCAAAAATAGACTGGAAGATATTCTCTTCAACACTCTCTAGCTTCATTTTGCCAAGAGTAACAAGCCCAAGCTTGTCCACTTTAACCTTCTCTGATTTTGTTATAGCAGGCTGAGGACTTAGAGCTGTGTAATATTTAATTTGACCATGTCTTCGTAATCAATTTGGATACTGAAGATAAAACAAATGATCTTGTTTGAAGAAGCCACCAAAATCAGTCTTTATTTTAGGAGACACTAAATCACTGTCAAATCTAAGCATGATACCAAAATCACCATCAAGTTCATTATCATAGTACACAAGTATGTCATCAACAAACTTATGTTGATTGTGTGTGTAAAGGCATCATCACTTCTATATATACCAAGATACTTGTATACTTCACTGTGCATGTACATCATCATGCGGTCTGAATTTAGTTATGTATATATACCATCTTCTAAAGCAGGAAAACAGGCATCATATACATACTTCAATCTATATCATCAGTAAAAAGGTGTAGGCATCATGGTGTGCAAGACATCATCCTCATACATGATTCAAAGCTTGAATTTGGACCATTGAGAATTCAGAGATAGGACTTCATACCAATTGTTAATGCCTGCAATAAGATCCTAGGACTTGTTTGGAGTGACCACCATATACCTTTGATTCCATCCTCCAATAATTAACTCGTGGTGTACTCAAAGTATTTGGAAGAATTTAAGTATGTCTTGCCAGATGGCAGCCACCTTCACCTTTTGTGCATTGATATTCAACTTCATTTAGATCCAATAGAATATTTTTTCTTACCCATACCTTAGAGTGTCCTTGTCTTAGATTGTTTGTCTTCTAATTTTCAATTTTTCCTTCATTATACTTCTTCCATGATTCATTAGCTCTCCTTGCTGATGTATATGATGGGATCACCCTAGGTTGACTCCTTTGACTTGGGCATTCTTTAGCCTTGTGACCAAAACCACTACATGAGTAGCACCTCATTGTGTGACAGTTGGCAGCAATATGGCCAAGATGATTACATGTCCAACACCTAACTTTGTCATTAGGCATTCCAGCACTTCTTCTTCCATTGGATCTACATTCCATAGCCTTATGGCCAAAATTAGAGCAAGAAAAACAATAGCCATTAAATCTATTTACATACTGTGATGTTTGGATCCATCTTGGAGTTGTCCTTCTTATTTCAAATGAATGGCTTTGATGAGTGGGAGTAGCTTCGTGAGGTACTTTTGAATGTTCAACTTCTTTGTTGGCATGTTCAGGGGCATGAACAACCTTGTTGGATTTAGCTTCAGTAGCTATGGGGGACCACAAGACTTCTTTCAATTTGTCATCTTCCTTCTTAAACCCAAGGCTAGACTTGTCAGAGGAAAGCCTTTGGCACTTTATAATTTCATCTAGGATGACTGAACTTTCATTGAACTTCATATGATCTTTTGACTTATCAATTTTCTTTCTAAGACCAACAATTTCCATTTCAAGTCTCTGATTTTATTTTTCTTTTTCTTCCAACTAAAACTTCATAACGTATTCTGTTCTCTTAGATTCCTCCAACTAGACCTTTAGATAAGTATTAACCCATCTTTCTTCTTCAAGATATTTAGGATCTACACCAATCTCTTCTTGCTCTTTTGCTAATCCAATCTTCAATTCCTTGATTTCATCATTTTGTTCTTGCAGCTTAACTTGCAAGTCTATGTTCTTGAGTTTTAACTTCATTAGAAAAGATTTTGTCTCCTCTTTGTAATTTTCAAATGACCTCAACATTTTATTTTTGATTCTTGGATTGGATCTAAGATCAATATCTGTCAAAGTGCTTGTAAATGCATTATTTGCTTTCAACAAAATTTCTTCTTCATCTTCTGTAAGAACAACTTCATCATCATTACATTTGGAGTTATCATCCATTGAAGAGTACTTACCTTCACTTGTATTTGAAGCTTGTACCTTCTTTTCTTCTTGCTTTTCATCCTTGACTTCTGCTTCCTTATCTTTGCCTTGATTCCTCCTTTAGTGTTCTTCTTCTAGCTTGAATCATTAATCCTTGGCTGAAGTGTACTTTCCAATGCTTTCTTTGATAGGGTTTGAGAATCTGTCCATCAATAAATTCAATGCAACTTTATTGTCTTTCTCAATTGCTGCCTTTGTCTTCTTGTTGGGCTAGTTAGGTGGATTAACCACTACTTCCCAAACACCAAATTGTTTCAAGTAACTTTTCATTTTACTTCTCCATCCAAAATAATCTGATTTTTCCAAGAATGGAACTTCATGGTCAATGAGATTTGTTGATCCTTCCATATTGTGTCCCCAAATCCCTTCAAGCTTATTAGGATTATGTTGAAGGCCATGCTCTGATACCAATTGTTAGGCACAATGGATCACCGAGAGGGGGGGGGGTGAATCGGTGAGCTTGAACTTAATTCAATTTTAACTTCTTCAAACTCTAAAACTTAAGTCATCATTTCACATTCAATTCAACATCATATTCATCAATAGACTATGCTTCAATAATCAACTCATTCATCAAATAAAACACGTAATCATCAACTCATTGCACAATAAACACAGATATAATATTTGTAATCTTTTTGTATTTCAAACGGCTACGACTGTGATGGCAATTCAACACCTACTGAAACAAAGAGCGCCAACTCCTTATCTAGGATCCCACCTAGTTTTTTCTTAGATCCTTCTAAGAAAACATGTACAAGACCCAGCTTGTAGTTAATACACACATTTGTCACATTACATCACATACATCATCATGACACTAATCCCATCATTACACATTTGTTCATCATTCTCATATCAATGTTCTGCCTATAGGTTCATCTTCATTTCGTCAACATGTCATAATCAAGTCTTCATGTCCGTCCATGCTCATCATCCTAAGTTGTCCAATAACTGTCATCAACCATGTCATCGGTCTGTCCACATCGATATCATCAAAGTCTACTCATGTGCACAGGATCTGCTCATATACTTTCACATGTTCCTTCATCTACTTGTTTGAGTATCCTTGTATTTGTACTGTGATTATCCAAAGTACCCTTTTGATACTTTTAAGGCTCAGCCAACTCACATTATATTATTTACACAAATTCAACTATTTAGACAACCAAATGTGTAAGAGTTGTCAACTTAAATGTTGTAGCACCCAGGATCAAGCATAGCTTGAAAATAAATAAAACTTCTGCTATTCGGATTCAAAACATTCCACTGTCTACAATATGTAGTTCGAAAAATTGTCTTTACAAATGGATGCTTTAAGCCAATGTAGCTATCAAAGATAAGATAGATCCATTTGTCAAACAATTTTTTTTAACATGAACAGGTAATTTTATTAAAAAAAAAGAATTCTGAGTCTTTTGGCCATAACGAATCAACCTATTTACAATTTCTGGAAAGACCTTAGACTTAACAAATCATTACAAAATGGGAGAGGATCACCCAATTAAATAATATTCAGCTGCTGAAGAGTTACGGGATAGGATGGAAATTACTAGCTTCCCCATTGATACTGAGAAAACCTTGAGGTAGAAGAAATGCTTTGTTAGGCAGGTCATCTACAAGGTGATTTTGGTCCCGAAGAATGTGGAAAGAATCAGATTTATCTAAGTCTTTCAAAAAAATCTTGGTTCTCTACATAATTATATTCAAGGCAAAATTAATTAGCCTGTCAGCTGAATTTAGAGCTTTTATCAAAATCTCCGAATCACCAAAGATTTGCACTGACTTGTATCCCTTCTCCTTAACCAGATGGCTCGCCAAAGAAGGTTGTAGCCTTCATCCTAATTATTGGACAATGTTCCAAGTCCCTAGCTGGTAGACAATCTGTCTAGAGAGTAGACCAAGTCCCCAGCTCCAGAGACCTCATGGTTTCCCTTGGAAGCACCATCAAATAAAATGACACCTGAAGGGGAATTCATCCAAAAATATTTAAAAGCCTCATTACTCCCACGAAACCTCCAAGAAGGGATGCTAACAGGTTTGGAGCAATTCAAAAAATTTCCCACAGCTTGAGTGCTAGGACTCCATAAAGAAACAGGCATAGTGGACAGCGAGAGTCCAGTTAATTCTGCAAACCACGATAGATATTTAAAGGCAACGACCTGGGACATCGGCCTATGATCGCTGAAAATTGAGCTATTTCGGGCTAACCACAAGGACCACCACGTTAATTTCACAATTGAATGCTGGTTCGAATGCAAAACAACAGCGTTAGATTTTAATGGATGCCGATCATGCCAGCCGAGGTAAAAGGCTGGAACTGTTTGTTGAGAAGGAATCGAGCTCTGAACCCCATGAAGAACTAAAGACCAAACGTTTTTAGAGAAAATGTAATCTAAAAGAAGATGGTAGCTGTCTCTAGGGCTGTTTTACAAAAACAGCAGCGAAATGGGCCATTGAAACCACGTTTTTGAAGATTTTCACCTATCAATAATTTATTGTTCAAAGATAACCAAGAAAAAAAATTAACCTTTGGTAGACAACGAGAAAACAAAACAGTTTTCCAAATCATTGGAGGAAGGCAAGAGGAATGAGCTAAGACCAGAGCCTTGAATCCTTTGGCTGCTCAATATGATCCATCGGGGCCCCATCCCCAGCAATTGTTTTATGAAAGGTGGATAGGAGCGAGGCCTGATAGAGAAGAGAACAACAACGATTTTTGGGTGTTGAGACAAGCAGGAAGGTCCAGGAGTGACCAACCTACCCAATAACCATCTCTGTC
Organism: Pseudotsuga menziesii; assembly: GCA_001517045.1. Classification (NCBI taxonomy): domain Eukaryota; kingdom Viridiplantae; phylum Streptophyta; class Pinopsida; order Pinales; family Pinaceae; genus Pseudotsuga; species Pseudotsuga menziesii. The sequence goes on along the minus strand of LPNX010956237.1, from coordinate 97,184 downwards.
CCAAGAAAATATATCTGCAAGACGGAGCAAACCTTTGTTTTTTGCCCAGTTCTGAATCTCTGCAAGCTGAGTGATGTTGGAAAGGGGAGGTTTCCTGGTGATTTTATCCTCCCATAGTTGAATCTTCTTCCCATTTCTAGGGGATCTATATAACTGGAGATTGAAAAATTCAAAACACTTTCTGCAGGAATTCCAGATACTAGAGCCTAATGAAGTGTTAGCAGAAGTAATATTCCTCAAAGATCTACCCTTTAGGTATTTCATCCTGAAAATCCTACTGATAGGGTGATTTTTATCCTTATAAATCTGCCAAATCAACTTGCCACATAATGCCAAATTAGCCAGCGCAGGATCCCGAATTTGTAATCCACCTTCTGAACGAAGTCGCTTAATAACTTCCCAACTTGCTAAGAGCATCTTTTTTTTACCACCTTTACCTCCGCTCCAAAGAAAATCTCTCAATAGTTTAGAAATTTGGCCCGAGATAGATTTTGGGGATAGCAACAAGGTGTATTGGAAAATGGGAAAGGATGTAAGAACTGAATTGATCAAAATTAATTTCCCAACTTTAGTTACCCACTTTCCTCCCCAAAAAGCATTTTTTGCCTTTAACTTTGCCAACACCTCAAGCCACAGAGAGGGAGGGGATGAAGCAAGAGTTAAAGGGAGTCCCAAATAATTTATCTTCCCCCACTTGACGAAGCCAGGATAACCCAAGGAATCTGCTATTCGGAGTATTACCGGAAGTTCAACATTCCATCCATAGACAACAATTTTTGTTTTGTTTATCAATGCTCCTGAAATTTGGAAGAATTTTTGAAGGATAACATTGTAGGCCCGAGCAATCTTCATCGAGGCTCCTCCAATTAGGAGAGAGTCATCAGTGAAAAATGCATGATTAATTGGGTCCACACCCCTAGCAATCTTAATCCCCAGAATATACCCAGCTTCCTTTTCTACAATGAGTTTACGGCTAAGTGATTCGACCATCAAGATGTATAGGAAAGGAGACATCAGACAACCTTGACGAAGACCTCTGGTTGCTTTGAAAAAATCAGAAGGTCTGCCATTAACTAAAGGTGCAATCCAAGGATTTTCAATGCATGCTTTGATCATATTTACAAACTCAGGGAAAAAACCAAATGAGAGCAGAACATCATAAAGGAAGGGAAGATTTACTCAGTCAAAAGCATTCTTCATATCCAATTTAATTAACATACCTTTCTCCTTTCTTTGGAAGCTTGAGTGGATGGCTTCTTGAACTTGAATGACATTATCCACTAAATGTCTGCCTTTTACGAACCCACCCTGTAAGGGAGAGATCAACTTACCTAGCAGAAGCTTAAATCTATTGGCTAATAGATTGGCTAGAATCTTATAGGAAGCATTACACAGTGAAATAGGACGAAATCTATCAAAGGAAGAAGGATTAGCTTCCTTTGGAATAAGGGCTAAAAAATTAGAGTTGGTGCACCCGCCAACTTTAGCTTTTTTCTGAAAGGAAGACACCATACGGATCAGATCTGACTTGATGATGGGCCAGTAGACTTTGTAAAAGTGAATTGAAAAGCCATCTGGGCCAGGAGCTTTGTCAGACTCCATAGACCAAATGACTTCAACAATTTCTTTTTCTGAAAAAGGTTTCATTAAGTTATTAATGTCCTCAATACTGACTAAGAAAGGAATGTTATCCAGAAATTCAGAAGACACCTCCTCCTCATAGAGACCATCATCTTGAAATAATTGTTGAAAATGGCTGCTAGATGAATGTTTGAGAAGATATTTCCCTTTAATGGTGACCCCATAACCAATAGAAATTTCTGAAATGTGGTTTCAAGAGAGTCTATTTCTGCATTAGCGATGGAAGTATGCAGAATCCTTATCCCCCGCCATCAACCATAGGCTTCTAGATTTCAGCCTTAGATGTTCCTCCTCATGCCTGAATGATTGAGAGGATTTAAACTAGGCAAGTTGCTCCTGGGCTAATTGTGGAGTGGAGATTTCACTATTTTTCATGCTTATTTGGATTGCAGTTAACTCATCCATTCTTTCCTTTCTGCAGATCGTGGGAGTAGAGAGTGAGGATTTAACCCACTCCTTCAACGTGACTTTAGTTTTTTTCAATTTCTGCTCAAAAACATAACTGGGAGATCTAACGATGTATTGAGACTAGACCTGAGATACGATGTCCATAAACCCAGCTCGCTTAAACCAAATTGGGCTAAACCTAAACAGAATTGGACCTAAATCCTCTTTGAACTCAAACAACAGAGAGACAGGGTGGTGGTCTGACGTTAGCTTTGGAAGAATTTTTGAAGAAATGATTTTACCATCCATCAGAGTGCTATGAACAAGGAATCTATGAAGTATGGCAGAGATGCTAGCGACCCCCACCCTGTGATTAGACCACGTGAAACGCCCAATCTTGGGCTTTAAATTGATGAAGTCCCAAGCTTGAATCAAATCTTCCACATAATCCTACAGGTGATCCTTGCCATGCAAGCCTCCTTTTTTTTCATTCGGACCTAAAGTAATATTTAAATTGACTACTAAAATTATATTGACGGGAGAGGAAAACTAGAGGAAGTCTGTTAACATTTTCCAACAATCCTGTTTTTCTATGTAATTAACAAGTACATAGAGATTAAAAAGGGCATAAGAGGTCTTACTGGAATGGTGGAAGAGCTCTGTGAAGATCCAGTGTTGAGTAGCATAAACATTTTTTAGCTGAAATTTCTCATCACTCCATAGAGTAGTTAATCCCCCACATGTGCCTCTAGCACTACGAACTTTGCCGGCGTTTAGTTTCCATTTATTACTACTTATGAGAAGGAGAGCTTCCTCCACAATTTTGATATCTTGGAGCAATACGATTTCGGATGGGACTATTCTCATTAAATCTTTCACAGCGACCGACTTGATTGGATTCCCCAATCCCCTACAGTTCCAAGAGGTAATCTGAATTACTTACCCAATTGAGAGGGAGTTCCTACTCCCTTAGGAGGCCTGGTTCTCTTATTCCTTCCGTAAGACATTTCAATAGTGGACTGACTTCCTTGAGTCTTTAGCCTCTCCAGGATGCTTCTTGGGGGGGGGATTTTCACCAGTAGGGGGAGAATGGGAGGGGCCTCCAGCCTAAGGAGGAACCAACGAAGATGGGTCGACTTGTTCCTGATAAATTGAATGAGAAACTGGATTTACTTCAGATTCCAACTCATTCCCATCGAGTTGTTGCACTTCCCCTTCTTCAAGGACATCCGAACTAAGAACATCGAATTGATTGGGAGAAGTTTTGGGGAGATCTACAGCCTGAGGTGCAAGAGGGGGTTTGCCAACAACAGAGTCACCATTCACTGATTTACTTTCTTTGCCTTTCTTTCTAGGGCCCTGGTTGTAATTTCTAGCTTTTTGAACTTGGGTCCATTGATCTTCTTTCTCATTTAATTTTTCCTCTTCTAATTTTTTTTTGCAGTTCCGAGAAAAGTGACCATAGCCATGACAGAATCTACATTTGAACGGAATTTGTTCATAATCTAGCTCCTGAATATGAGACCACTTTGCAATTGTTAAAAATCCATCTCCAGATTCGATCGACAGGTAACTCAACTGAAGGGATATCCACTTTCTTGACAAATTTCTGGGAGGGCCCCCTTTCCTCTTCCCACAAGAAGCAATCAATCTCTTGAAAGCTTCGAGATCAGGAGGAAGAGGCAGAGGAGGGTCCTCACCAGAGTCTGTGGATCTGTCCACCAGAGCTTGATGCACCACAAAAGAAAGAGACCCTAAGCCAGAGCCTACCTGCAAATCAAATAAATTTCAACCACCAAAACGCTTGAAGCCAAACAGAGCCACCTCCAGTCAAAGGCCAATAAACAATCTACCCGAGAGAGATCTTAGCACTGACCTCCACAGCACGAGGCCCTTAACGATCTGTCACCAAGAATTCCACCAACACTAGAGGCAAGAGCCAGATCTGATCAGAAGCCAGGTCATGCCAATGGCTGCGGCTCGAGAATCTCCAGGGTGAAGTTTAAAGTTGCTGCAAAACAGAAAGACCAAACGAAAACCCCAAACCAGAGACAAATCTTCTTGGAGCGAAATTTTTTGCAAAAAGTCAAACTTATTTGTCAAACAATTTTCAAACTTGTGTACAAGATCATTTATGTTGTAGCTTCCTCAGATCCCTTCCTTTCTCAAACCTTGAGCTTTAACGAATAGTGCAATGTCTGCTGCTAGATAAAACAAAGATAGAAATCAGGTTGTTCTACTGTGGATCATGCACTGTTGTAAAAGACCGAGATCACACCTTCAAATTGTCCAAAGTCTGTGTACTGCTGCTGCTACACACTTCATCCTACACAATTTATTGTTGCTCCTTATTTTGTTTAATATAGCCCAAAAAAATTCAGAGTGAGTTTATTGCATACATCTGCACATAAAAGGTTATCACTGGCTGGTGCTACTTCACTTTGTTGCTGCCACAGTGGACTGTTTTCCCCAAAAATTCAGACCACACCTACGACTGTAAAAAATCAGTCTTCACTCTCCGTGTGGCTACCTCAGGCTAATCCGAAATTCAGAGCACTTTTTTCACACATAAAATGATGACGCCAGCCTGTTATTTATAGTGATTTTCCATAAAAAAAATCACTGAGCCGACATGCAATTTGAATTTTTATTTATTTTTAAATTAATAATTAAATTGCTGGGCCAACTTCTCAGGCATTTTCAAGTTTTGTTTTAATTCTTGATACTTATTTTATCGTGTCCATGTTGGAGACTTTTCCAACATGCTTCCTTTCATTTGTCCTTTGTCCAGGTCAACACTTGTCATGTTTATCTTCCATGTCCTTCATTGTCTACACTTCAAAGCTTCTCTTGCATTTCCAATATATTTTCCTACATCATCTACACGATGTCATCAAGGTACAAATCACTCCATCATAGTCTTCAAGCACATCATTAAGTTACCATTAAGTGTATAGGCTTCATTACTCAACAAGTCACAAATGACCACAGTATGGGTCATTTGACTCATGTGTTCCAATGCCCATCTCCAATGTCTCCGATGCCCAAACAACCATGCCATCATGCTTAAACTCAATCATTAATGGCTTGTCATCACACTTCACCTTTGGCATTAATGTTGTCATCAATGACAACACCATATCCATCACATATATGATCATGACATTTAGTATTTTTGGCCTTCGAATATCCATTTACTTCTGTTATATGGGTTCTTCATACAACTCTTTTTTATATACATAAACTTTTAACTCTTTTAGTGAAAAAAAAGAGTGTAATAAACAAAAATTTACACTCTGAATATAACTCCTTTAATACTTCGTTTGATATAAAATGATTTTTTTATAAAACACAATAATAATAATAATCTATTTTTAACGTCATATTGGTGAGGCAAGGATGTAATGTAATGGATGTACATACACTACATTTTTTTATTTAAACTTTGGCCTTTTAAAAAGAAACACATATTCTTAACTATTAGACTTATTATACCTCCCAAGTATATAGCTATAGTTCAGTCAAACAATGGTTTTGACTTTAATTAATTTATATACTTTTTCAAAAGTTTTACATAACTTTTATAAAAGTCATATATTAAATTAATATTTTAAAAATAAAATTTTATTTTTTAAGATCTACTTTTCTATTTTATGATTGGTTCATTTTTATGATTGGTTCATTTTTATGATTTGACTAATTTCCTCTATTGTACAAATAGAATTGTTAGATATAAAAATATTTTACAATATAAAAAAATTAAAATTATATAACAATGCCAAGTGTTTTTTTTATTAAAATAGTAATAATGACTAATCTTAATAGATGTCACAATCACATCACAATGATTGACTATAACTATATCACTATATACAACTTTTATTTAAATATATATATATATATATATATATATATATACACATCAATATATTATAATGTTTTTTTATTATAAAAATTTAGAAATAAAATCTAATAATGTCAAGTATATTGTTTATTAAAATAGCTATTAATGACTAATCTTAATAGATGTGACAATCAAATCACAATAAATGAATATAGCTATATCACTATATATAAGTTTTATTTAGATATAATATTTTTTAAAATATATATACAAACTTTAACATATTATAATATTTTTTATATAAATTTAATGAATAAAATTTTCAAATATTTATTTTGATATTCAATTAAATTTTTTTTCACATTTCATAAACTAATATATTAATGAAATTAGAGATTTTTTTTTAAAATATTTTTTGGTTTATTCAAACAAATATGATGATTAATATTATTAATTAGTTGACACTATAGTAGAGATTTACCAAAGTTTAATAATTTATTTAGCCTTTTTATTGTTAATATAAAAAAATTAAATTTTATTTTGGTAAAATTTTGTTAATAAAGAAATGCAAATTTTATAAAATCTTTATATAATTTTGATTTTTCTAAATGACAATGAGATTTTCTTATGACTTCTTATTTATTATCCAATTATTTACTTGTCAATCTTTAACTTTAACTTTGACCAATTTCTAAATTATGAAATCAAATTTAATTTATAAATAACTATTAAATTAAACCTAAATATATAAAACTACAAAATTAAAACATTTTTAAATTATTAAATTAAACTATTTCTTAAAACAGGTATGCTATTGATTTCACTTGTTGAAACTATATCAAACTTTTTTTTTAGGAAGAAAAAAGCCTATCCTTGTTATTCTTATTAAGAATCAAAGGTCATCGGTGCAGCCATCCCATAAATGGGTTACATTAAGAAGAAAAACGCATGTGATACCATGAGACTCCTCGAGAACGCTGCCAAGGGGAAAGGCAGAACAGTAGAAAAAAGGTTCCCATCAGAAAACTGCCTCATCATATAAATGGTCAGTCGCATCAGCCTCATCTACCGAGTGCCAAAGGGCTCTGATCAGCAATCTAAAAGTGGTCGCTCAGTGAGCAGCAAGACTTCAAATCTAAAAAATAGGGGAGAGTAAGCTCCCCTATCCATGCTCAAAAGAGCTAAAAGTAATCATGAGAGACCAATTGGTCCTCAAAAAATTCTGAAAAACAGCCTGTACCCGGAGAATATGAGAGAGCAGTTTTAGAGAGACAGTCAGCGATCCGATTGTGCTCTCGGTAGATGTGGGTGAACAACAAATCCTGAAAGCTAAAAATTAGCTTTTTTGTCTTCCTGCACCAGTGAAAGAGATCTGGAGGGGAGAGAGCAGTCGATCCCTTTGCCTAGTTAATGATGACTTGTGAGTCACCGTAAATGTGGGATAAGGGGATCCCCATCATTTGGGAAGAAAACAAAAGAGCCCATAAACTGAGCAATTCTGCTTTGGTATTAGTGCCATATCCAACCCCCGGCGTGAACTCGAAATGATGAGACTCATTTAAGTATAAGCAGTACCTGACACCTGCCACCTTGCAATTTAAGGCACCATCAATAAATCCACAGGGAAAGTGCTTACAAGGAGGATTTCCAATCGCTCTACTTTTTTTTAAAGCTTTGTGTGTCTGAGAAGAAAAAGTTTGTGCTGAGTAAGTAATTTGCTGGACAATGCTAAAAATATTCCTCTTTTTCCCTTCAAAAATGACCTGATTCCGAGCTTTCTAGATAATCCACATCATATGGTATGGTAACAGACTGAGTGGCGAGGACCTAGGAAATTTGCCAATCCAATTTCTTAGAAAAGACGGGAGAGATACCATTGGAGGAATGGCTGAAAGTTGATACTGTTCGCAAATTTGGACAGCAACAGTTCTCCAGACAGAACATTTTGTGAATAAGTGGTCCACGGTCTCCCCATCCGAACAGCATAGAGCACATATGCCAGGACCAAATTTTCCCCTTTTCTATAGCTTCTCCCAAGTGAGAATTTTGTTCCTGATGGCCAACCATACGAAGCAAGCGTTTTTTTTTGGGAGAGCACTGTTCCACAGTAATGCATAGAAACAAGTATCCACCGGAAGAGAGTAAGAATGTACTATGCAGTCGTATGCATCTTTTGCAGAAATAGTTCCCTTTTTTTATTGTAATCCCATACAAGAGAATTGGTTCGCGGAGAGAGGTGAATACCTCCACATAACAAACCCTCTGTATATATATTCCAAACATCTTTTAGAGAACCGCCAAGATCCAATTCATCGGCAGTATACCAATAGCTCTGGGCGTTGGGGAGTATGTTATGGGCCTATGAGAGGGTGCATATATCCAAATCCTCCAAATACAATCTCAGATCTTCGGGAAGACTATAAGAGGTATGTGCACCAATGATCGGGTCCACTCCCGGCAAAATATTTTTACCATCCCCCACCTGCCAAGCCAAGTGGTTACCCATCCAAGGGAGAGTCTGTAAGAAACCTCTCCAAATGGTGGAAACACAGTGAGAGCTGAATCATTTATACCTGAGCCATTCTATCACCGTGAGATTTTTCAAGTATTTAGAGATAAGAACTTGATGCCATAAGCCGTCGTTATGAAGAACCCTCCATAGATTTTTAAGGCGCAGGGAAATATTGAACCAATGAAGGTTTTTAATATCCCATCCCCCAAATTCCTTGGGCCAAGAGAGATCCCGCCAACAGACCAGGGGATATCTACTTTTGTTTACAGAAGAACCCCATAGAAAGGCGAACATGATGCTGCTGAGTTTGTGCAAAATCGAGACAGGGATAGGGGCTAATCCCATCCTGTAAACCAGAATACTGGAAAGGACTGATTGGACAAGGATCAGTCTACCCCCGAGAGACAGAAGCTTATGAGACCAATTACATATCCTCTTTTCAAATTTTTGTACAAACCAAATCCAATCATTGACTCTGTAACCAAGTGGCTTCAAGAAGTACCAAGATAATTAAACCCTGTTTGAATCGGCTCCACCCTATATGGTAGAACCCTAGCAAAATCCATTAAACTGTCAGAGGCAATATTGTTATATAGGAAGCAAGATTTTTCAATACTGATGCTCATGCCCGAAGATTTACAGAATGTCTCCAGGATAATATCAAAGGCAGACCAATCCAGAAGAGTACCAGAACCCATAAGGATCACATCATCCACAAAGAGGAGGTGTGTTAGTGCTAGAGAGGGAGAGATCCTAATACCCCGGATAAGTCCATTGATCCTGGCATCCGTGATAAGGAGGCTAAGGCCCTCGATGACAAGGATGAAGAGGAGAGGGGATAAAGGACAACCTTGGTGTATGCCACGAGAAGCAGAAAAAAAATTCGAGGGAGTCCCATTAACCAGTATCGCAAAATTTGCGGAGGAAAGACAACCCATAATCTAATTGACAATGAGGAGAGGAACTCTGATTTAGATCAGGATGAGTCGGACAAAGGTCCAATCAACACGGTCAAAAGCCTTAATAAGATCCAGTTTAAGAATGAAGGCACATAAATTTTTTGTTTTAACAGAGTGAAGGACCTCTTCTACGATCCCAATAGGTTCAGTGATCTGGCGGTTTTTAAGAAACCCAAATTGTTCTTGGGAGATACCCAGATCCAAGAAGGGCTTAATCCTGCCCGCTATGACCTTTGCAATAAGCTTGTACAGAAGATTACATAAAGAGATGGGCCTAAAATCAGCAAAGGTCTGAGGCTTATCCTTCTTAGGAATGAGAGCTAGGAAAGTCGAGTTCAAAGAAGGAGGAATATAACCCGAGACCTTAGTCAAATCAACAACAGACAATAAATCAGGACCGAAGAGATTGAAGTAGTTCAGGTAGAATTCAATAGGCCATCCATCCGGGCCCAGGCTATGGTCTTTTTTAAAAGACTTCAAAGAGAGTTCAATTTCCCCCAGATTGACAAGGCAGGAAAGGAGGGAAGAGTGCTCAATGGGAATCATCCTAAGAAAGAGCAAGACCACCTTAAGTTGTTTTACCAAACAAGTACCACCATCATCCTTATAAATACTAGCAAAGTGTGCTTTACCCAGTTCCTTTAAGGCAGCCTCATCTTCTACACAATTACCATCTATATCTTCCAGATACCAGATCGTGTTTTGATTTCGCCTCCCAGATGCCAGTACATGAAAATATTTGGTGTTGGAGTCACCCTGGAGGACCCATTTCGTTCTGCTTTTAAGTTTCCAGGTAAGCAGAAAATGGTCCAAAATCTTCTGCCTCTCAGCTCTGAGGTGAGTCAAATGTTCCAACTCATCCATTGTAAGGATACCATTTGAAGGACCAGACAGGATCGATTCGATAGCCTGGTCAAGGCAAGAAGACGCGGAATCTGTACAAGCTAATTTGGCCTTAATCCATACCTTTGAGTCATGTTTGAGGTTACGCAGTTGAAGGAAAATATCCTCAATACCATGGGAGTTGTCACTTATGGGGTTAGAAGACCACCACTGCAAAAACCATTCATTGAAATCTGGATCATTGAGCCATGAGCGATTGAATTTGAATGGATAGGCACATGAGCCCCTCTGCTTGCCCCATTCAAGGCATATAGGAAAATGATCTGATAAGTCCACACATTTGGTCCAAGCCCGGTGAACCCCCAAGGATGGAATCAAGGATCTAGAAATAAAGAAACGGTCAAGGCGCTTACTGATACCCTCTTTACCCACTCTACCATTTCGCCAGGTTGGCCCAGCTACCTGTGGAGCCAAGTCCACAAGACCCACAGAATCAAAGAGGGATAAGAAGTGGTTGGAGAGGGGATCCATGGAGGCCTTAGTACCCCAGATCTCAGAAGTGTGTAAGGTGATATTGAGATCCCCACCTAACATGAGATTCGGTAAGCTGAGAAATCCTCCATGATAAGCTTTGTCCCAAAAAAGTTCACGGTCATGATATGGACCATACACATTGAGTATGGAGATAGGAGCAGACATCCCACGGATAGAGGCCTATATCAAGAGACCAGCACAGGTCTGAAAATCCCTGCATTTAGCCTTTAACGGGTTCCAGGTAGTGAGGAGTCCACCCGAGAGCCCGGACGCACTGATTGCACAAAAATCCCAGGAAGGAAGGATTTTTGAGAAGGCAAATAATGCAGGGGACGAGCTGCACATAGTTTCCTAAAGGAGGATAATATCATGGTTTAGGGTTTTAAGAAGAGCACGAAGGTTGTGGGTTTTGGTCTTACCTCCAAGACCACGAATGTTAAGGGAAAGGATCATCATCAAGAAGCATCCTTATGGGGAGACATCGCTCTAAGTCCCCTAGAAGAGTTACCTCTGGCAGCATCCTTGATACGTACGGAAAGTGGGATGTAGGGTGGAGAGGCTGAGGAGAGGTCAACCTTAAAATCCCTTTTACCTTTGGATTTTTTCCAAACTGTCACATTTGCAAAGCGGATGGAATTGAGGTGTAAGGTAGAAGGAGAAGAAGGGGTAGTAGCAGTCAAGATAGATAGGGATTTTTTATGTGTAGGGTCAGAGAAAGAGGGAGAGGAGGTGGGACTATGAGAGGGAGAGGCATGACTCGGGAGTGGTCTAGAAGGTGCGAGAGGAGGAAATTCCTCCAACGATGCCAGTATAGGCATGGACTTCTCCTTCAAAGCGATCGTAGAGGGTTCCTGCAAGGAGGCCTGAGTGAGAAGAGGGCTAGAGTGAAGAGGAAGGTCCTCTGAGGCCTATGGTAACTCAGGAGTCGAGCAAAGGACAGTAAATTTTGGCAATGAGTCAGACGAGAGAGAAAGGTCCTAAGCCATCAAGGGTAATCGAGGTGGAGAAGCCGATAAGGAAAAGGAGGACAAAGGGGGGACAAAAGATTTTTTATGAGTCAAAATCAAATCATCTACCGCCTCTAAAAAAGCTTCCGAGACAACTTTAGTGGGAGAAGGAGACTCAAACGAGTTACCTGGAGAACGACGCTGACCCACTGAAGGGCTGGCCGGTGGGGTACTCGAACAAGAGTCCATGATGCCCAGGTTGTCACTACTAGAAAACCTATTAGGACAAGAGTTCCTCAAGTGACCCACTGCACGACAACAGCTACATCTGAAGGGTACATGGAGGTAATCGAGTCGTTGAATCAGTAAGCGCTCATTACATAAGATTTCCACTTCTGCTGGCAATCCCCGAGAGATGTCCATCTCGACAAGTATCCTAGCAACCCTCTTGTCGTAGGCCAGATGAAAATCATCCTCCATTGCTACAAACCGACCAATGGTATTTCCAATTTCCTCCAAAGACTGTCTGCTCCAAAGAGGAAACGGGAGGTGAGGCAATAATACCCACAGATGTCATTTGGAGATCCTTTCCCGAAGTGGGTCAAATTTAGTGTGCCAGCGCCCAAGTACCAGCGAACCTTTGCCAATACGCCAGATACCATCCAAGATGCGGGAACAATGTTCCTCATCTAGAAACACAAAAATGATCCACCCATTAGACAACAAACTAATAGTCGGGATATAGTCAAAGAGTGGCTTCCAGTGCTCCGAAGCCCACTCCACCTGTTGATTGCGTGGGCAGACCCGGGTTTACTATAATTAATCAACAACACCCCAACTCACTGGCCCTTTCGGCAATAGACCGTGAAGTGATCTGAAGTCTCACCCGAAGTGAATCTAATGGGTTGGCCAAGACTCAAGTGTCTTGGACCAGGTTCTGGGCATCCTACTTTGCTTTCTCTTTCTCCTTATAAGTCACAAAGTCAGCTATATCCATGAATCGCACATCCCCGTCTCCTCGCAGCGCTTCTAGCCGTGCGATCCTTATCCATGCGCAAGTCGCAAGGTTCCTTCCCGCGTCGCACAACTTCCACTTACTCACAATATCTCCAAGCGTATCGCATCTCCGCGCACCGCGAGACACCCAACCTCTCCTCAACGCTAAGCCCTCAGCTCGCAACCTTGCGCACCGCAGCTTCTCTGCCGGTGCGATATCGCCTCTCTGCGATATCTTACCACTGCGACTTTGCACTCTTAGCGTTGACTGTGTCACCGTGCGTAACTCTACTTTCTAGAAGTTATATTGTGATTAAATGGTCATTAGAAATAGACGTAAAGGAGTCTTTAACAGCTTACTAAAATACTTCAGCTTATCTCTATCTTCTTGCATTATCATGAGCTGAACAATACATACATTCACTTACTGCAACTAACATCACATGCATAATAACCAGTAACAATAAGAAAGTACAATCACATTCATGCAACACATAACGCGC
>LPNX010956237.1:63147-76262 GCA_001517045.1 Pseudotsuga menziesii | reverse complement strand
AATATGAATCAGAGATTACAAGTGACAACCTCTGACGGCAGTCTGCGAACCGGAGAAACTGAATCCCCCACTTGGGCCTCCACCACCTCAATCCTCCATCACTCTGATAGCAAGCTCACTAACAAAGACAAGATTGGGAAGAACACAATAGTGCTCCAAAGGGACAAAGGGATGCAGACTCAAGTATAGTTCTGGCAACAATGGACTATAGTTCCGGTACTCTCAATTCTCTCTTATGCTTTCAATGTCTCAATGGTTCCTTATATAGCTTTCCAAAGTGATACTGAAAGGTCGAATCCGTGCGATCTCAAGGCATATGGAAGGCCAGGAGTCATATGAGTCGGATTCAAGTCAAGGAACGGTCCAACAGTTTTGGATTATGTACACATCCCAATGTACGCGACTATAGAGGGAATATCCGCGTATGTACGCGGTTTTCGGGGAAAAGGCCGCGTATATCATTTTTCTAATGTTTTTAGGGATGGTCAATGATACATCAAAAGACAATAAATGGTCCATAGGGAATAATGAGTCTGCAGCGGGATAGGGGAAGGCCATACAATGTGTGATTCACCTAGTGTGGTGAAATCCGCTATAACATACACCACTATTTGAGACATGATTTCCCTTACCTCCATCCGTCGAGGTAGGTAACCCACAATTATAGAAGACTCTTTTTGAAGAAAGCAAATTGTTTCGTTTGGGTTTGTGAATCTGTTGCTTTGCTTGTTGTTAGATATGATAGTGAAACTTAGTATGAGTACATTTTTTAGTTAAATCTTAAAAAATTGTCTTAGTAAAGGCTCCAAAACTTAGTATGAGTACATTTTTGAGTTAAATCTTAAAAAATTGTCTTAGTAAAGGCTCCAAAACTTAGTGATTTTGTGTTTTTGAAGTTTAGTCTTGGGTATCATCGTTTGCATTCAGATATCCGATGAGTCTTTCAGATCCATAAAAAGAAAAAATTTGTGGTTTTCTTATGATTTTTTAAAGTAATTTTACTTGTTCTTTGCATTTCTATTCCAAAAATATATCAAAATCAAAAAATAAAGGTTAGATCTGTTCCTTTGGTTTTGATTAGTTGTTTGAATCTGATTGATGAACTAGAGTGATAGTTGTCTTTTTCTTTTTTCAAGTTTGATTGTGAAAAGCATAGAAATTAAAGCATTAGTAAACTTCTTCTTTTTATGTTAGAGATCTCTTTTGGTTAAGCATTATGAGGTTTTGTGTGTTTGAAAATTTTCGAAGTTTGAAGGATGAATTGTCAAAATTGCATGGTGTTTTTTGTTTGTACTATAAATTGTACCTAGACTACAAAGGTACAAGCTAGGACATCCAAAAGAAACAAAACTAGAAAAACGATTTAAATTTTGTAGATTGTGAAGGATTCATGTATGAATAAGGTAAAGAAATGTAAACAACATATAATAACTAAATCAGAAATAAATCATGAAGATATGAACAAAAGTTCTGAAACATAGACATAAACCATATACATACAGTAAAGGAACTTTAGTTAAGTCCATAAACTTAAAAGCATATCGAGACAAAACATTCATCAAGAAATGAAATGATAAGCAATGCAATCAAACTGATCATATACTTGAACGAAAAATATAAATCAAAACATGGATTATATAATATGTTTCAATCCAAATAAACAGTTTCAGAACTTACTGAGATTTTGTCATATGTGCCTTTGATGCAAAGCTTGATAGCATCTAACCCATTCCAACACAGAAACCTCTACCCCTTTACTACTAGACTACCTTTATTTATATTACAAAAGTATTTCCACATATATTAATAAGATCCACATTTTAAGGATTTGAATCTGTTCAAATAGTTTACAAAATAAAGGAGTTTCTAAATATAACAACCTAACTCTTGAAACTATGAGTTCCATATCTATCATCTAAATGTGTCATCAGACTTTGTTGGACAACTGTATGATTATCTAGATCTCAAATTTTGTGAGCTACTTCTGCCAGCATAGTGGGTCCATCCAATACTTGAGATATTTTGAGAAGACGAACCTGTTCTGCTTCTAGCACTCGGATTTTGTTTGATAATTCCTTATTCTGCTTGGTTAAATATTTAACATGGCTCTTTGCATTTTATTTCCTTTTTAAGACCTCCCTCCATTCTGGTTTGACAACACTGAGGTGAATTCCTTTATTTTTTTCTCCTCCATATGCAATTGCTATAGCAATTGGCTCGTATGAGCAACATTTAACCAAGCAATTACACCGGCATCCTTAATGGTCTGTCTTTGTGCATTATTGAAATATGTTGGAACTGTAACAACTGCATCCTTGATTTTCCTTCCAAGGTAGGACTCAACTGTCTCCTTCATTTTCAACAAAATCATTGCAATAATTTCCTCGGGACTGAAACCTTGATTTCACCATCCTTGATGTTCACCTGAATGCAAGTGTTAACCCAAAAATCCCCCACACAGCTCTCAATGGCCTACACCACCCAAGGACACCACCTCACAACACTCATTTCACTCCATAAGACCTTCCATGACCTTCCATTTGACCCCCACACCTCCAAAAGAGCCCAAGGATGAAGAAAAGGGCTAAAAACCCCAAAAAGAGCCCAAAATAGACCCCCAGGAGCTAAATCCCTCAAAAAGGGGCTAAAACCCTGAAAGGGGCTAAGGTAAGGGGGGAAGGGGCTTAAGGCCCAAAAAAGGGGCTAAAGCCTTGACCAAGGGCTTAAAACCCTAAAACCCCTTGGAAAAACTATATAAGGAGGGTGGGGGGTCACTCTCAAAACATTCCTCCCTTGCATACTATTATGCTGCCCAAGTGGATGCCTTGAGACCATTTGCCTCTCAAGACACCCACACTCCCTCTCATCCATCTTCCCTTTGAGCCATAGCTCCCCTATTTCCAAGAGAGAGGTGCTTCTCCAAGCTAGGGCATGGTGGCCCATTTCCACCAAGAGGTATATTTTTTGTTTTATTTTGTTTATTTGAGTTTTCCTAACATCTAGTTGCTTACAGGTTTATGGCCTAAATGTTCTTGTAGGTCTCCATTATTGTATGCAGGGTCTCGGAGGTCTTTAACCCATAACCTTGTGTGAAGAGGAGTTCCATCTTTGCTTTTATTTCTGTCTAGTTTCATTCCCGCTTTTCTTTTCTGTATTTCCACACAGGAACCTACCCTTCCGTCCTATAGATGGAAGGGAGCCATTCCTTCCCTATAGCAAGGAGAAATCCCTGCTACAGAACTGACGACCATACCGGGTCGATCCCACAGGATCCCTGGGTTTATTTTTCAAAGTTTTAGTTTTTAGATCTGTTTTTTGCCCTAGTTTAGTTTTCTGTTAAATCTAGCTTATATTCTTGTTTATTTACATTTCTAGTTATTTCTGAGCCTCCTCAAGGCCAATCCAAACCCATTTGGCCATAGTACCAGTTACTGTTGGCCATTCATGGTTTGCAAATCACTCAACTGTGCAAAAACGGTCGAACCAAATTTCTGAAAATTCACCTGTATTCAGGCTTGTTTTTTGCCCAAACGGTTGAGCCATTTATGAATTTTCTTGTAGCTAGGGGTAAAATGGCCCGTTTCCGAAGTGGGTTTTCAACCGTTTGAGGTAATTCCTCACGGTTTGATTAGAATCCAATTCGCAAAAACGAGACTTCTACAGGTGCGCGACCCATTTTTGGGCTTTTTAATTTCAGTTTCGTTTTTATTTTCTGCATTTTATTTCATGAACAATGTGCAAATGATTATGGCTTAATAAAATTAACCTAGTCTAACTAAAAGTAACATAAAATTAACCATCTTGCTGCCCCCTTCCTCCTCTACCAAGTCATCACCCTCCGGGGTATTATGGGATACGACGAAGGGACAACTCGTATAGATCTAGGCACTCCATGGCATTTTTCCCAAACCACTAAAACCAGGTGACCTGGAAGGTACGGGGGGTAGAGAAGGAGGGATTCTCACGATGCTAAGCATCCTCCCTGCTTGACCAACCTAGCACTTGGGAGGTGACCTGAGGATCTACGGATGGGCTTAGTCCCATTGTGTTGAGAGCCCAACACCTTCTCTTGGTTGAAGAAGAATACCACTGAGAGGTAGACACTTAGTTAGGCCAACAATTCAGGGTTAATCACCATATTTGCTTACAAGTTTCTATTTACATTTGCATTCAAAACCATGAATTCATAAACCATATTGCAAACCAAATACCAGAGTAAGCAAGCAAACCAACACACCATACCACATAATTAACCCAACTCAGTTCATGACGTTGAGTGAGCCTTAAATGTTACCAAATTTACACTAAGTTCAACCAACTCTACAGTCTTTGAGGACATAAGTCCCTGACTGCTACAACTGTGGGAAGTACTTGGGCCTTTCCCAGAAACTCATTGTGAGGAGTACCACAGGAACCCCAAATTAGCTGGCCGCTGAGAGGAATTGCCAAGCGAAATGGGAAACGACCCCTTCCGATTGAGTAGAGTTACCCGTGAGGAACAAGCCAAGCGTTGTCTTCTAGCAGTCTTGGTGATCGAGAGACCACCTTCAGCCAATAGGAAGCCATTGAAACCGGGGTCCAAATTTCATACCCACCAGTTTCATACACACAAGCAAACAAAATTGATCCTCCACGATCTTCCTCACACCTAAGAGGCGAACCACCACCTTTTGGAACACTCAGTCGGCACCGTCGTAGCCGTTCTCAGTGATCTCCTGCACCATCAGAGGGCCACACAGCCTCTGATTCAGATTCAGACCCATATCAGTCTAAACCAGACCTCCACGCTGCACCATCCAGCCCCATGGCTGCTACAAACCTGGATCCATTTTCCAGCTTAACCTTAGCAAGTGGACCCATGTCCACATCACAACTAGCCACCCACAATGTGGCAAGCGGGCCAAGCACAGTCATGCAAACTGTCATTATCCAATTGCCACCACCCAGAGTGACTAGCCAAGCTGGTCCAATGGCCACACATGGGGGCAGTGGCCCCTCCACACACATTGTCCCACCTGCCACGTAGGGGGGCAGTGCACCAACCACCCACATTGCCCCTACTGCCATATAGGGGGCAATGCCCCCGCCACCCACACCATCCCACCCACAACACTTGAGGGCATTGGCCCATCCGCCATGGTGCCACCACAAGCACCCCCAGCTGTGCAGATTCATTATGCACCTGCAAACCCCACCCCCATTGCAACCCCATCCCACGTCAATTTGGGGTAAAATCTGCCATTCATGGCTCATTTGAACTTTCCTGACTTGGTAAGATTGACGAATGACCCCATCCGTCACCAAGATTTTTGGCCACCCATGCCAACTAAGTTGCCTTCAGACATCCCAAAGTTTGAAGGCAAAGCCGGGGAATGTCCCCAAAATCATATAATGACATTCCATCTATGGTGCTCGTCCAATAGCATCGTAGAAGACTCCATCAGACTAAGGTTGTTCCAATGCACCCTTATAGGTGCCGCGGCCAAATGGTACATTGAACTGCCACAAGCCAAGTACCCCGACTTCAACTCCCTAACCTTCATGTTCCTGCAGTATTTCCAGCTCCCGGTCAGATATGATGAGGGGGTGGAGATCCTGCTATCCTATCGTCAAAACACCGCCACTCACATCACTGATCATATCCATGAGTGGCGGTGGCGCCGCAGCTTGTGCAAGATCCAACTTGATGACAGGATCTTCTTAGATTGGTTCCTTAAGACTTTGCTCCCACCCATCACAAAGGATGTCACATCTGAACGTCCCCAATCTAAAGAAGAGGCCATATTGAAGGCCCAACAATTTGACCTCATCTACGCCCAATCAGGATACTTGTATACCGTCATCCCAGACGCTCCCCGTCCAAGTACCTCTTACCGCGACGCACCGGGGGCATCCCACGCAGCAGATGGCATTATAGGGTCAGTCTCTCAACAACCACCACCTCGACCGACACCACTTGCCGTTGCACCACAACCAAGCAACACTGCTAA
Organism: Pseudotsuga menziesii; assembly: GCA_001517045.1. NCBI lineage: Eukaryota > Viridiplantae > Streptophyta > Pinopsida > Pinales > Pinaceae > Pseudotsuga > Pseudotsuga menziesii. The sequence goes on along the minus strand of LPNX010956237.1, from coordinate 70,272 downwards.
TGTTGCTTACCAAAACCAAGCTTCGAACTATGCTAGAATGATGTCTCAGTCCGAAGTGACAACTTCCTATGCACAACCTATGCCACCGCAGCAGGCTCAAGCTATGGCTTGGCCAGCACAGCAGTATGTGGGGCAAATTCCCACATTCATGGCACCGCCACCCCCACAAACCTACTATGCACCACCAGTGCAACAAGTTCAAGCCCCCGCCCCCACTCCACCCGCTCCGTTGGGACAAGTGTTTGCACAGCAAAACCGTCCCAACCAGCCTGCCCCCAACAATCAACAAGGGCAAGCTAGAAATAACCACCCCGCAACCAGGGCAACAACCAACCGCAAGGAGGCGGTCAACAACCGAATCCTCCCAACTATGCCACAGCAAACCAGCCAGCCCAGATTCCCCTACGACCAAATGCACCAAGACGCAATTCCCCATTGCGCACAAACCAACCATGCATACTCGATCTATGGGCACTATACATTTGAGTGTCCCCTCATGGGTCACGCGAAGCAGGCCATTCGAAATGAGGCCCAACAAGCTATTGACTCATCAGCAGCATCCACGTCTAAGACAACCAAACTACCTCTCTAGTTACCCTCGTTCCTGCGCCCCCCCATATGCAAAATCGCCAATAATGCCACAGCTAGAGCTGCAGTCAGCTATAGCGTAGTGGATGATTTGGCCCAAACACCAACCGCCATGTCTGCTCTTGAGGTACTTAAAACATGCCCAACGCAGCGGAAAGCTCTACTAGCCGCTCTAGGGGCAGTAGACCCCTCCGATTCCAAACTGATCACCTTTGACACAGAAAACGGAGAGATGCGCATGCCCTCCACCATTGCCTTCCAAAACTCGATATCCATCCGGAACTTGGTTGTGCATCGATGCATAGTGGATGAGGGGGCATCCACGTGCATCATGTCTACCTTGCTTTTGCAGAAGCTTGGATCACCAATTCTGCAACCATCTTCCACAACCCTGCGGGCTTATGATGGACACCCCACTAAAGCCCAAGGAATCCTCCCTCATGTCCCCATCACGTTAGCTGGGAAGACAGTCATGATTTACATTGAGGTCATCAACGCTCAACTGGATTACAACCTCCTCCTTGGAAGGAGTTACATGTACGCCATGCGAGCAGTTGCGTCAACTGTCTTCGACCTCATGATGTTCCCCCACGAAGGGAATATTGTGACAGTTGACCAGCTCACCTACCATGATCCGCAAGGGTTAACAGCGTCTGCCAACATTATCCCTACCATCACCACCGCTGAGCCGCAAGGGGCGACTGCGCACGCTAACGTCATCCCCGTAACCAACACTGTGGTTGAAAACACACCAGCTTCCCCACCATTGAATGTGGGCCCTGGGTTGTTTACCGATCCCACCATGATGGCTCCTTTCCCGTTGGTGTCACCACCACCAACACAAAAGCAAACTATGGACTTGTGCATGGTCTCATCAAGCACCACTGCACCCAAACAACAACTGCAGCCGCAGCCCCAACCACAACCACAACATCGTCCGCAGCCGCAACATCACTCGTAGCAGCAGCATTACACATAGTTGCAACCACAACCTCACCCCCACATGCAACCAGCTGGGAGTTATGTGGGCTCATTTTCGGTCCATACAATTCCCTTCCTCTTTCCCCCACCTAGTGTCACGAGCAAGCTGGTCATGGCCACCTTAAGCCTACCCAACTTTACGTTGGGGATCCCGATGTGGTATCTGGATCCACCCGCTCAACCACCAATGCCCCGGGTTATGTTAACTCTGGTGCAACCTATTGTGGTTGAATCTCACCCACCACCCAGTCCTCATAGGCCAACTGCCACACCCGCACCTACACCACCCCAACCCAAAAGGGCTAGGGGAAAGAACACCAAAGTCACCACAAAACCACGACAAATCCCACCTTGTGCCGTCTGCGAACAACAAGGCCATCCAACTCAGGATTGCCCTGAAATTCCAGTGATTCGTGCACATCTGGATGCCATGGATACGAATGAAAACATCCCCATGGTTGAACTCCCAACCATTCCAGTAGTAAAGAACAAGGCATTAAGGACAAACCATGCTCGCGCCCTTTGCGGCTTGTATGGCCATTACTCCCACCATTGCCAAGACTTGCCCAAATTTCAAATGGCTCTCGCTAACCTTCTTCACCATTCCCTTGAGTCTGAGATCACCTTGATCGAAGAAGTTCACCCACCACCTCCTTCGTCAGACACTGTGTCCATCTACATGATGTCCAATTCTACAGACCCTCTTGTCTCCACCATCACCGATGGTCCAGTAGACCTGTCTCTTCCGTTATTTCTGCTGCCCTAGCTCCATCCACAGCTGCAACCTCAACCTCATTTACCAAGGAAACAGTGGGGTTCATTCCTGATCAACATGATGATTTTCCTTTTCCTTTTCCCTTTTCTTTTCCTACCATCCGAGATCATGAGTAAGTCTGTCTTGGAAACCCGCAATCTACAGGATTTCACACTGCAAGATCCTATGTGGTACCTTAAACTACCTACCCTACCTCTGAGGCCCCAAGATGTGTTGACTCATGTCCATCCAATTGAGATGATGTTGCACCTACCTCCAGGTCCATCAAAGACTCCTCTTGTCTCCAGGCCTGCCCCTCTTCCTCCAACAGAGACTAGGGGCAAGGCCACCAAAACCACAACCAATACCATTTACATGATCTCTAGCACCAGTTTCCCTTCCGTCTCGTCGCCTGTGGAAGATCCACCCGATCTATCCCGACACCACTTACGTGATGATGGAGAGATCTGTAATACCACCTCTAGTTTTACCCCGTTCCCTTTAAACCATAGTATGGAATCGATTCTTCCCATAAAAGACCAGATTCCATCACCATGCCTTTCCAATGACCTTCATCTTGGCAAGGGGGCATACCTCTTCATTGACTCTGATGAACAACTCTTGGAGAACCCCCGCAATGGGCTCTGCCTCAAGATATTTTACGCTTAACATCACCAATGAGTTGCTTCATTTTATTTTCTTGTTTTTCAACTTTTTTCAGTAAAATCAAACGCAGCACCATCAGCTGCTCATCAAAAGTCACTCGAAACCTATTCGAGACACCTCTCACACCTCCGGGCTCAAATTTCTATTTCTTTCTGAGACCATTGCCTCATGTTTAATAAGTTAATTTCGGGACCATTTCCCACAAGTCACCTCGACTCATGAGCCATGACATAACGATACGAGTGTCTATGGACCGGTTCTTGTATAACACTTCCCGACCGCTACTCATGCAAGCTATCGGGCCGTCGCCCATTAAGGATTGTACTATACGTTTAATTTTTGTATTTATAATTGTCTTTTTCACCGCACCTTTTGTGGACATATTTGGACCATCGTCCATAGAATCCTTTGTTTTTATTCCATATATTTGACATAGAAGTGTTCTCGGGCCGCTGCCCACTTAGGAATGTAATTTTAGCTTTTACTTTGTATTTTTAGCACATAATTGTCTTTTCGGTTTATTGCACCTTACGCAGACCTCTGGACCATTGTCCACAAAAAATTTTCTTTTCTTGCACATATTTGGCATATAAATGCCTATGGACTTGTACTTACATCGCATGTAGTCAAGTTCATCCACCACAGCACACACACATGCTCTCCTGACCTATGTCCGAGAGCCACCTCGATTTGCGTGCCTCTGCCGCGATCTATCCCATGCATGTATTGGTACGTTTGAGATCCTTCTGCTCCGTCCATACTACGTGGATGACCTTTGGACCTCTATCCACCATCCCGACATGGGGAAGCGTTCGTGCCACCGTAGTCGGTTAACAGCAATGGAGTTTCGTTTAAGCTCTTTTCTGACTCCTTAAAACAATGAAAATATCGCCGAGCGCAGCTGTTTCCTTTCTCGCTCACTAAAGTATGGGAAAGGACATCTATATCGTCTCGTTTACCTCCTTTTGCAGACCATGTAGACAATTTCATGAAAATGACCTCCTTGGCACACTCAAGCCAAGACCGTTCCCCTCTGCATACTTTCGTGCTTTCTCGGGCAGAGGGGCCGCACTCTACGAAAAAGCTCACCACCAGTTGTCGTTAAGCTCTTTTCCAGCCGTCTCAACAAGAAAAGATCATCGAGCAAACTTGGTTTCGTTCATGCTCGTAAAAGTATGTGAATGACCATCCAGTCAGTATAGGTTTAACCTTTTCCGGCCTGATTGGACTACCAACAGTAAAGAAGTCTCTCATCCCCTCTAGGATGGGCGAGCTCTCCTATGTATACTTTTATCCTTTTTCGGGCACATGAGACTACCAACAAAAAAGAGCCCCCACTGGAGTCTTCTTCGTGCTTTCAGACTCTCTAAAATTGAAAACACCATCGAGCATTTACCTTCTCGGGCTCGCCAAAAATCCACGAGATCGTACCATAACGGTGTCCCTACTAGACACCACCCCACATAAAATAGTTTGGCAGCATCCCCACATTGGGTTGCCTTTGTTCAGAGTACTCTACAATGTGTCTTCCTTGGATCCCATCAGTATCAAAACTGTCCACCTCCTCCAAGCATTTCCCATCTGCAGTGACATTCCTAGTATTACAACTGTGATCCCATTCCCATGAGATAAGTTTCATTTGCTGCCTAGTCCACCCTGTCGTCATACTCTGAACAAAGGAAGTTTGAGTCTCCCTCCCCCCCTGCCCCTGTTCAGTTTTCTCCTTCCCTCCCCTTCCCCCCCAATTCAGTGAGTCAGTCCGCAGATTGCTTCACACCTTTCGGTTATCCCTCGCACCCCTGGTCAAGGAAACATCATCACCTTGACCAGGGGTAGGTCTCCTTCTGTCGACGCCAACACACATATTCCAGAGTGTTAGAATATAATCCGTTAGGGTTATATAATGTAAATAAATAAATAAATAAATAGTAGGAATCCAAACAGGTTGAGCGGAAGGTGAAACCCAACCGCCTTGTGATTTTTATAAATATAGGCATTTGCATTGGAATAAGAATCAATCGGGAGTTATTACCAACAAGTGGTATCAGAGCAGGGCTGTCTGCCATAACTCCTGGCTGCCATTCTGCTTGCCTGTCCAGCCCATTTCCAGACTGCTCCATCAGTCTGCCAGTGGCATGAGAAATCCAGTCTCTACGTGCATGCATTATTGGTATAGCACAATACCTAACCCTAACCCTAATTCTTTCACGCTGAAGCCTTGAACTGCGACCTCTTGAAGCTTTGTGCTGCGACCTCTTGAACTGCGACCTCTCCACTCTCGCTGTAAATGCGTTGAGTATATCTCCTGAGATTGAGTGTCGAGACCTTCTCCATCTACGGTCGATTTCCTTTTGTGTTGGAGTCTACCTTCCAGGAGTACATTTCTCCCCTCTCGTATTACTGTGAAGAAACCCTAATTTTCTGCACCTTCGTGTACATCAAGATTGCCCGCACTTTAGAGGCACATCCAAAGGTTTCTTGTGTGCATTATCCTGGCCTTGAAAGTCATCAAGAGCATCACATTGCCAAGCGACATATGAGCGGATTTGGTGGTGTGGTGAGTTTGAGATTGCTGGAGACTAACAGGCTACGTCCCGTTTTATTGATTCATTAAAAATTCTTTACATTGCCCCTTCTCTAGGAGGTTGTGAAAGCCTTGTCGAGCAGATTGATATACTGAAATATGCGTGGAGATACTGCCTACGTTAGAGATTGATAGACTGAAGAATGCGTTGAAGTATGATGTCTGAAGACTGAAGAATGCGTTGAAGTGTTGATAGACTGCGTGGAGAGCCTGAGAATCGTGGAGCTGCGACCTGCCTAAAGAGACCGCTGGCTGCGTGGAGGAGACCTGCGTGAAGCCTGAAGAGCCCGCGTTGTGATGTTGCGTGGAGAAGAGACTGTGTTGTGTATTAGAGACTCCTGCCTGAAGTAGATACTGCCTGCGTGAAGAGCCTAAGAACCTGCGTTGGAGATTAATACACTGTGTATGTTGAATGCATTGTACTTCCAGCAGAAGGGCACCACCTCTCTTGGTTCGAGTTTGAGAGAGTTGAAGAAATTTGTGAAGAATACTGCGTGAAGGAGCTATTGTGCGTGGAGTTGTGTTCTCTTACATTTGCGTGGAATGGAGAGAGATATTCACACCATTACCAATTGCATGAAGCTTGTTCATGCCCTCATTCAGCCTGTGACTGATATATAATACCTATCAGTAGTATGCTTGCTGTGTTGTATGCTGAAGTTGTATGGTGTGACTGCGTTGAACTAATGCTTGCTGCTTTGAAGACCTATCTGATATATATTGTGACTCATATATATTTGAGATAGTTGCGTTTTGAGCTAGCTATATAATACTGCATTGAGATTATAGTGTGACTAATATATCATATATATCTGCATCCTGCATTGGAGTTGCGCCCTGTGGAGACTCTCTAGGTACTGAAATGTGTTGTATATTGCATTGAGATACTGAATCTGATATATAGTTGGTGTCTACTCATGACTGCTCATGAATGTGGAGCTATTGTGAATGCGACCTCCATCCTCAATGCTTAATGATTGCAGGGTTTATGCTTAATGATTGCAGAAGCATTATAATATTGTCTATCAGGATTTAATTTGCATGGTGTTGCAGAATCGAATCGATTTGCATGCTGCTATAAAATTGTTTTTAATAAGCGCTGTAGAATTGTTTTAATAGTGCTGCAAAATTACTGGTGCTGAGAAGAAGAAGAAAAAGTGAGTTTGCATACTGGCGTAGAATTAAATTTGTGCTGCAAAAGTGTATGAAGACCTTCATAGTGCACATATTTTCTTGAAATGCATAGTGTATATGCAAGACTACCTGCGTTGGAGATTGCGATGTATTTGCTCCCTTGAAGACTGCTACGTTGGAGACTACCTGCGTTGGAGATTGCTGTGTTGCTACAGCCTGTTGAAGACCTAGTTGAAGGCCGATCTCAATATTCAAAAATTCTGAATACTGAGACTGATATATTGCATGGTGATACTAAGACTGATATTGACTGATATATTTTGTATTGAAGGAGCCTGTAAAATTGCATTGTACTCACCTTGGCAGAGACTGTAGACCTGCAAGGTTATTTTTTTCCTATATCTCTTTGTCATATAAA
>LPNX010956237.1:0-60020 GCA_001517045.1 Pseudotsuga menziesii | reverse complement strand
TTGTTAGAATATAATCCATTAGGGTTATATAATGTAAATAAATAAATAAATAAATAGTAGGAAGCCAAACAGGCTGAGCGGAAGGTGAAACCCAACCGCCTTGTGATTTTTATAAATATAGGCATTTGCATTGGAATAAGAATCAATCGGGAGTTATTACCAACACAGAGGATAGACCCAGAGGTCCCTGTACCTTGGTTTCATTAACATCATTGATGAGTTCCTTGGACCACTTGAGAGGAGTCCTTAGTGCCTCTCAGGATGGTTGTTTCTCACGTGCTCGACTTCAACTCCATCATCGCACCGTTGAGATTCGTACAGGGTTCGTTCCACACAGTACTCAGTCGAAGACCCCGGATGTCACCCAACTCTAGCACATTGGTGAGTCCACTCGAGGGACCTAAACAGGTTATGTCCCTTGTGATTTCTGGTTTGCGTTGGAGACAGTGTTCAGAAGCCCCAGCAGTGCTTCGGTTTACCTTTATGATTGATACAACATACTTGTACAGCAGAGACTCTGACTCTCAAACAGTGAGTCCATACAACTATGTACCATTCCAGATCCTGCAGACCGTCAGTCATGAAGATATAGCATTCCATGAGAATGCCATGGGTCCAATGTACCAGATCAGTATTGTATTCAGGCTCACATAGAGGCAACCAACATTGTAACATCAGTTGTATATGATCGGCTCTTGTATTTTAGAGCATAGATCAAATGATTCTTTCGACATTGTCACGAGCATGGGAATGCCCACCTCGTCCATATACATGTCACACATTTATTGTATCTCACCCATTGATGGGAACCAAATTAATACAAAACCAAAAGCCACCATGCCCCAGCCCCGGAAGCACCACCTCTCGACAACAAATCCTATGATGTTCGTCGGCCATACATTGAGCTCCTGCCCTCACACATCAGGGGGCAATCTGTTAACCCAAAAATCCCCCACGTAGCTCTCAATGGCCTACACCACCCAAGGACACCACCTCACAACACTCATTTCACTCCATAATACCTTCCATGACCTTCCATGTGACCCCCACACCTCCAAAAGAGCCCAAGGATGAAGAAAAGGGCTAAAAACCCCCAAAAAGAGCCCAAAATAGACCCCTAGGAGCTAAAGCCCTAAAAAAGGGGCTAAAACCCTGAAAGGGGCTAAAGTTAGGGCGGAAGGGGCTAAAGGCCCAAAAAAGGGGCTAAAGCCTTGACCAAGGGCTTAAAACCCTAAAATCCCTTGGAAAAACTATAAAAGGAGGGTGGGGGGTCACTCTCAAAACATTCCTCCCTTGCATACTGTTATGCTGCCCAAGTGGATGCCTTGAGATCATTTGCCTCTGAAGCCACCCACACTCCCTCTCATCCATCTTCCCTTTGAGCCATAGCTCCCCCATTGCCAAGAGATAGGTGCTTCCCGAAGCTAGGGCATGGTGGCCCATTTCCACCAAGAGGTATAATTTTTGTTTTATTTTGTTTATTTGAGTTTTCCTAACATCTATTTGCTTGCAGGTTTATGGCCTAACATGTTCTTGCAAGTCTCCATTGTTGTATGCAGGGTCTCGGAAGTCTTTAACCCATAACCTTGTGTGCAGAGGGGTTCCATCTTTGCTTTTATTTCTGTCTAGTTTCATTCCCGCTTTTCTTTTCTGTATTTCCACATAGGAACCTACCCTTACATCTATAGGACGGAAGGGAGCCATTCCTGCCCTGTAGCAAGGAGAAATCCCTGCTACAGTAAGGCTTCCCATCTTTGCTTACAAATTTGTAGGGAAAAAGTTTGATGTCTCTTTTGCACCTCCTTGTCCTCATACTTTCTTCCAATCAACCGTTTAACATAAAAAACTATCCTTTCAGGATTCGTATCTGCTTGGTTTTTTGGCAGCTTCTCCGATGAGACTTTTAGTATCAGTGAAGGCAACCCAAGAAGGTGTAATCCTATTTCCTTGTTCATTTGCTATGATTTCAACATGACCATTTTTGTAAACACCAGAACAGGAATACGTGGTTTTGATATCTATACCAATTATTGTTCCTAACTTTGTTGCTTCTTCTACAACAATAACAGAGCTAATAAGAAAACCAACAATGATAAATGCCGCAAGGAACATAAATTCGTTGAAATATTTTCCAGCATTGTTGAACCCATCACATTTCTGCTTCCGTCCCATGGTTGGTGTCTTTTGAAAACCTTCACACATAAAATTTTAAGCAGAAGCACCCTCAATACCTTGCGAATGAAAACAAATTGATGCTTATTGGTGTATTATCACAATGAAAAAACCTCACAACAACGAAATTGACAAGAAAACCTTCTTGCAATCGATCTTCGTTCACGTATGCAAGTTAAATGGCTGAAAACAAAGTGATATCATTGAAAAGTGAAAGGATATGTATCGAAGCAGAGAAAATCGTCCTAACTATCGATCCTCTCAGGAAAACCTCAGTATTGCAATTGCATTATATGTGACCATGACATCTTCGCCAATCCAGATATTTAAATCTAGGCAACATAAATGAACGTGGGTCAAATTTGAATGGAAGCTTTCTGGACCAGCGTTCCCCTTTGATGATTAAATCAGTGGCTTCTGCTATCAATTCTTCAGTTAATTGGATATTTAAGGTTTCGAATTTAACATGGGAATTTGAACAAAGGATCGAGCAACCTCCAAGTTATAACCTGTGATTTTCTCAAAAAAAAAAGGAACCATCTAGCGTTTTTGAACAATTCTACTTATTCAGGGAAATCCTCTTCCCATTTAGTGCTAACTGGTTCCAGCCTACAAATATTTCCACTTTTCTTCATGTTTATTTCTCCACTAGTTATCTGTTATTTCTAAAATAAGCTCCTTTCAATCGGTGGATAGATGTACTGGTCCTTTGCGTGCAACTAGGGTTAACCCCTTGAGTAAGATATTAAAATGTGTCAATATTCTGCAGTGATGAAAACATGGCGATGGAGTACTTTGATCTTAACAGATGTTACAATATTCTTGACCAAAATCTCGGGCCAATTCTTTCATAGAAACTAATGCATAAAACTGAACATACGCCAACCGCAAAATTTAATCATTTTGGGATTCCGACAACGCCTTTATATGTGAGTTATAATGATTGTGTTTCCGGTTGTACCAAGTCACGTCTCTCTTTATAAGATTCTCATAAAAAAAAATTATGCAAGAGTTAGGAACATCATATGTTCGAAGACTAAAGAAAGATTAAATATTTATAAGCCATGTTCAATCCAAATCTAAAATAAAGGATTTAAATGATAAAAAATCAAACAAAAATAATGAAAAATGAAAACCAAAAGACAAGAAAATAAATTTTTTAAAAGAAAACCAAGGTAGTACAATTTCAGCTCTAACATCTGGCTCCGACTGGGGGATGGAATCCTCCCTATGAGGTTCCAAGATCATGCAGACTAGTGCCTTTCTAAAGTCTGAGCTGAAACCATTATGTTATTATTCTGAATTTGAAACTAGAATTTACATATACTTCCATTGGGTTGGAGTCTTCATCCCAAACCTCTGTAACTTATTCAAAAACTACCACTTATTCAAGCAAAGTAACTAAAGCACCTGTTGCAAATTGACGGAAAGCAAATACTCAGGAAGCGAGATTATTTCCTACGCCACCCTACCTCTAACCAGATCTGCAGCTTGGTCAAGTAAAGGCAGAATTCCATAGTAACCATTCAAGGAATTTCAAGACTGAGATGATCTCATCTATGCCACTGATCAATAAATAATGTCTGAAATATAACAGCAGTGATTGAAACTCCCTCAGAAAACAAAACTCACTTGAAAGTGCCTGTGAAATAAAGAAATCTGAAGCCTTTAAAGATTCTGAAAAATATGACTCTAGCAAGGCCGCAAATGGATCCTTGAAACCAAGATCATAAACATGTCGATCCACAGAAAATAATCACCCATGCATACATTCGTCTTTGCTTGAAAACAAATAACTTTCTTGCTTTTGATATCAGAATATTAAAAAATAACATGTTGATCTTCATGAACATTTAAAACAACATATACATATGATATGATGCTAGATGTTTCTATGTTATTACTATGGTAATGAATATCATTCGACACCTCTTTATCTTCATGGTAAATAATTTCTTTTACAATAAATGCTTCATCACAAATATGATTTTCATGACTAACAAAATCTTTATGAAGCAAAGAAAACTCATTGCAACATTCTTCCAAAAGATGTTGAGCTGAAAAATACTTTTTACAAAACGAATTAAAAGCTGCATGAAAATATGTCAATGAGCTGATACTTGCAATTGGAAGAGATCGACACCAATCACAAGAAATCCCCTCTAATGAGTACCTAAACAGCTTGATCTGAACATCCTCATGCACGATCTGAAGATGATGAATAAAATCATGGAACTCCAGCAAGTGTTCAGCTGGTACTTCCCAATTTTCTCCTCTAAACCTAGGAAGGGAAACTTCCCATTCATCTCTATCATGTACGGGATTCGAAAAACATGATATACTTGAGAAATCACAAAATGCATACCTCTGAGCAAGAATCTTATCCATTTCAAACCAGTGAAGTCACCAATAATTTCATTTGTGATGAAGTTGGAATCGCCAAGTAGAAAATTACAATCTAGCCAGTGTCCTGCTCCTGTCCACCATCATGAGCTGGATCTAATCATTGTCATTCTCTCATGGAAGATATTCTTCACTTCCGTGCCCAACAACAACACCAAAAGATGTTTGTACTAGAAATTGTACCTAGACTACAAAGGTACAAGTTAGGACATCCAAAAGAAAAAAACTAGAAAAAATATTTAAATTTTGTATATTGTGAAGGATTTAATGTATGAATAGGGTAAATAAATGTAAACAACATATAATAACTAAATTATAAATAAATCATGAAGATCTGAACAAAAGGTCTGAAACATAGTCATAAACCATATACATACAGTAAAGGAACTTTACTTAAGTCCACAAACTTAAAAGCATCTCAGGATAAAAACATTCATAAAGAAATGAAATGATAAGCAAGGTGATCAAACTGATCATAAACTTCAACCAAAAATATAAATCAAAGCATGGCTTATATGATATGTTTCATTCCAAATAAACAGTCTTCAGAACTTATTGAGAGTTTGTCATATGTGCCTCTAATACAAAGATTGATAGCATCTAACCCATTCCAGCACAAAAATCTCTAGTCCTTTACTACTAGACTACCTTTATTTATATTACAAAAAGTATTTCCACAGATATTAATAAGATCCACATTTTAAGGATTCGAATCTGTTCAAACAATTTACGAAATAAAGGAGTTTCTAAATATAGCAACCTAACTCCTAAAACTATGACTTCCATATCTATCATCTAAATGTGTCATCAGACTTTGTTGTACAACTATATGATTATTTGGATCTCATATTTCATGAGCTGCTTCTGCTAGCATATTGGGTCCATCCAATACTTGAGACCTTTTGAGAAGACGAACCTTTTCTGCTTCTAGCACTCGAATTTTGTTTGATAATTCCTTATTCTGCTTGGTTAAATATTCAACCTGGCTCTGAGCATTTTCTTTCCTTTTTAAGACCTCCCTCCATTCTGGTTTGACAAAGGTGATGTGAATTCCTTTTTTTTTTCTCCTCCATATGAAATTTCTACAACAGTTGGCTCATATGAGCAACATTTAACCCTGCAATTATACCAACATCCTTGGTGACCTATCTTTGTGCATTATTGAAATATGTTGGAACTGTAACATATCCATCCTTGATTTTCCTTCCAAGGTAGGACTCGGTTGTCTCCTTCATTTTCAATAAAATCATTGCACTAATTTCCTCGGGACTGAAAACTTTGATATCACCATCCCTGATCTTCACCTAAATGTAAGGCTTCCCATGTTTGTTTACTATTTGTAGGGAAAAAATTTAATGTCTCTTTGTACCTCCATGTCCTCATACTTTCTTGATCCAATCAACTGTTTCACATCAAAAACTCTCCTTTCATGATTCATATCCACTTTTTTTTTGGCAGCTTCTCCAATGAGTCTTTCAGTATCAGTGAAGGCAACCCAAGAAGGTGTAATCCTATTTCCTTGTTCATTAGCTATGATTTCAACATGACCATTTTTGTAAACACCAACATAGGAATATGTGGTTCTAAGATCTATACCAATCAATGTTCCTAACTTTGTTGCTTCTTCTACAAAAATAACATAGCTGATAAGAAAACCAGAAGTGATAAAGGCCGCAAGGAACATAAATCCGTTGAAATATTTTCCAGCATTGTTGAACCCAACACATTGCTGCTTTCCTCTTATGGCTGACGTCTTTCGAAAACCTTCACGCATCAAATTTTAAGCAAAATCAACCTCAATACCTCGTGAATGAAAATGAAGTGACACTTCTTGGTGTATTATCGCAATGCAAAAAGCTCACAACAGGGAAATCAACAAGAAAACCTTCATGTAGTCTATCTTTGTTCACGTATGCAAATTAAATGGATGATATCGTTGAAAAGCAAAAGGATATGTATTGAAGTAAGAAAATTGTCTTGATCATCGATCCTCTCAGGAAAACCTCAGCATTGCAATTGCATTATCTATGACCATGACATCTTCGCCAATAGAGAGTTTTAAATCCAGGCAACAAAAATGAACCTGGGTCAAATTCAAATGGAATCTTTTTGAACCAATGTTCCCATTTGATGATTAAATCGGTTTATTTTTCTATCAATTCTTCAGTTAATTGGATCTTTAGGGTTTGGAGTTTAACATAGGAATTTGAACAAAGAATCGAGTAACCTCCAAGTTATACCCTGTGATTTTCTTGAAAAAAACAAGAACCATCCAACCTTTCTGAACAATTCTGCGTATTCAGAGAAATCCTCTACCCATTTAGTGTTAACTAGTTCCATCCTACAAATATTTCCACTTTTATTCATGTTTATCACTCCACCAACTATCTATTATATCTGAAACAAGCTCCTTTCAATCGGTGGATAGGTGTCCTAGATCTCTGCGTGTAACTAGGGTTAACCCATTAATTAAGTTATTAAAATGTATTGATCCTCCGCAGTGATGGAAATGTGGTGATGGAGTACTTCGATCTTGACAGATGTTATATTCTTCCTGACCAAAATCTCGAACCAATTCTTTCACAGAAACTAAAATGAACATACGCCAACCACAAACTTTAATGATTTTGGGATTTCAACACTACCTGTATATGTGAGGTATAATGATTGTGTTGTCGGAATGTACCGAGTCACATCTCTCTTTATAAAAGGCTCACAAAAAATCTTTATGCAAGAGTTAGGAACACCATATATTCGTAGACTAAAGAAAGATTAAATATTTATAATCCCTGTTCAATCCAAATCTAAAATAAAGGATTTAAATGATAAAAAATAAAACAAAAATAATGAAAAATGAAAACCAAAAGACAAGAAAATAAAGTTTTTAAAAGAAAACCAAGGGAGTACAATTTCAGTTCTAACATTTTCATTGATTGCTTGAAAGGAAATATATCTCCTTTACTATAGCTGGATTCATCGAAAAAAGAGTTCATTTCATTTAGAACATTAGTCTCATAGTTACTACACACTGCATAAAAGTTCACTAATCATCAAAGATAAAATTGAATGGTAGCTTAGGTTAAAAATATTAGAAATTTGAGTGATAAGTTAGAAAACGTGTTTCGACGTTGATAAACATAGGAGTTGTGGTTTCTTACCTGCACTGCATCCCGGGGAATGTGTGGTTCTTCCATGTACCAATCGGTATATTGAACGTCTTTTCACGTACCCTTTAGGTATATCGAAAGGTTCTTCATGTACTCGATAGTATATTGGATGGCCCCTTTCGAATGGTTGTGCATCAAACAACACTAACACATATTTGAGCTCCCACATACCTTGAGTATATGGGGAGACCCTTCTAGGAACCTATACTAATTGAGAAAATCCATTTGGTCGTCTTGTTGAAGCAATACATCAAGAACAACACTCGGGGAGATATTACGCATATACCATCCAAGTAGTCGGGTATTCAGGAAAGGGTACGGTCCCAATCCTCCTTATCACATTTTACTGTTGGACATTGCAGTATATCTCGAGTTGTGACAACTTGAAATTCCTGGTGAGGATCGAGCTTTTCAACCCCTCTCATCACCTAAGTTTGCTTGTAGCCTTACCTTGCGTAGGAATTTTGTGTGTGATATTTTCGATTAGAAGACCTTTAGAGTATAGTTTTTAGCCAACATTCTGGCTTAGCCACCCATGAGAAGATATCATGTGATGTAGGTTTTACCACCTGAACATCCTCCTGCTGGGGAAGGAAGAGATGGCGAAACCATGGATCAATCGGTAATGGTTGATCCACATGTAGAGAGAATTCCGATTACAGAATCCAAGGAAGAGTATTATTCCTTTGAAAATCCATTTACCCCTACCCCGGTAGTGGTTCAACAACCTTCTTCACGTGACTCAACCTTTCACTTTCCTATGAAAGGCCATTCTGTTGCACAAGATTGGGTATTTTACCAGCCATTAGATGACCCCGTAGCATCGAAACTTGGTCCAATTGCTCCATGTTGAGAGAATTCCTTAGGAAAAACCATTTTTGAATATGGCACTACTAGTTTGTCATATGTCATGGCTTCACAAGACACAAGATTACTTTCGAATGATGAGTTTTTTAGACCCATCCATGATACCCTGTCGTGTTTGTGTGAGATAGGGTAGAGCATAAGAAGACAGAGCTTATCTCCTTCACCTATCTATTCGAGAATAACCAGTCCTAAATACCATGGTCATGTTTTGTCTCATTTTGCTTGTTGATGTATTTGTAACTTCAAGAGATATTCTGATGTATATTATCATTGTATGTTGTTGTACCCCCATTGGAGATGCGTTTGCCTCCTTTCGGGATGTCATTATTCTTTATGGACCTTGACGCACATCCTCCGTTGTAAGTTGGGGCAATAGTCCCAGTGTAACATCATGTAATGTATTTTTGGAGTCTCTCAAGGAGAAGTTGGCCCTATTAGGGTTAGAGGTCAGCCCAGTCATGTTGGGAGGCCAGTTACTTGAAGGGTATAAATAGGGAGGCACCCTCCCTCATTTATATACACTCACACTCACTCAAGTTCCCATGAGAGAGAGAGAGAGAGAGAGAAGTAGGAGAGATAAATAGTTGTAGAAGACTTCTTCTTATTAGGGTTTTCCATGTTGTGATATTGTCTTAGTGACAGAACTATTATGAGGAAGTTTGCGGGGTTTTCTCCTTTATGGTTTCCTCTGTGAAAATATTTGTCTTGTGTATTTGCTCTATCTTTTGTATCTTATTGTGCTTGTTATTCTTTTAGATAAACATCCTAATCAACCTAATTAGATTAGAAAATATAGCATGGTATCAAAGCCTCTCTGAAAGAAGGAACTATGCAGTAACAATAAATAGGGCATCAAGTTTTAGAGGCTTCCCAACTCAGTCTTCAGAAAAGGACCTAGTTGAGCAACTCACTTCAAAGAGGCACATATTTCTATCCAAACAAAATTTCCAAATTCCAAGTTTGAAAAATTAGGGTTTCTCTGACAAACGCTAGGTCAGCCAGCTTCAGAACCAAGTCTGACACTTCAAATCAGTAAGATATAAATATTTGTTATTTTTATTTGAGGTTCTAATTTTAATATGATTCACCATACTCAGCTTGAGGACAAGATTGGAGGAGCTGATAACTTTCGAGCATGGAAGTAAAGAATATCCCTTATCCTTGAAGAGAATGATTTGGATCAATACATCAGTAGAGAAGTTCCAAAGCCAGAGGGAGATGAGGCTAAGGCTACTCATAAGAATAACTTGGTTAAGGCCAAGAGAATGATTGGATATTCTATTGAGGATCATCTCATCCCCCATGTGCCATCCTTCAAGACACCAAAGGAAGTATTTGATGCTTTGACAAAGATGTTCGAAGGAAAGAACATCAATCGGAAGATGACATTGAGGAACCAATTGAAGAATGTGAAGATACAGAACTCAGAGACTATACATTCATATTTCACAAGGGTTGCTAAAATCAAGAAACAACTTGAAGCAATTGAAGAGAATGTATAAGGAGAGATTGTGATGACTACCTTGAATGCCCTCCCAAGATCATGGGATTCATTCATTCAAGAGATATGTGCAAGAAAGAAGTTGATCTCTTTCAGTAAACTTAGATAGGAATGCAATCAGGAAGAAGCTCAACTCATAATAAGAGAAGAGAATATGGGAGCAACTGGAGATCAAGCTCTCACAACTCACAGCATAAAGAACTACAAGAAGAAAGAGAACCACCATCACAACAAGAAGAAGGAAAAGAAACAAAAGAAGTTCAAGAAATATCCTTCCAACATTTGATGCTACAATTGTGATGAAAAGGATACTTTTCAAGATATTATCCCAAGAGAAAAGACTCCTTCAATAAGAAGAGACATCAGGCTCATACCGTCGAAGATGATGAACCGAAAAACAAAATATTCAAAAGAGAGAAGTATGATTCAGATGAAGAGTATGTGTTGATCTCAACACTCACGTGCACTATCTCACATGTAAGCAATGATTGGCTTATGGATAGTGGGGCATCCAAAGAATAATTTAGCAATATGTTTGAGCATGAGTCACCTCAAAAGGTGAAACTTGGGGATGATTATCAATACCCCATAAAAGCAAGTGGAGAATCTTCATACAAGCTAGAATCCAAAAAATATTTAAAGATGAAGGATGTGCTATATGTTCAGGACTCTAGATGAATCTTCTCTCCATCTCTGCACTGGATGCAAAGGGAATGAGAGTTGCATTTGTTGATGGCCAAGTTCTAATGTGGGCTAAAGGAAAGACAATTTATGATGCAACAATAATTGGAGACAATGATGGAGGCTTGTACAAACTAAAGGAACAACCTGAACAAGCCTCGGTTCACGAGTCAATAGAACCAAGTGAACTATGGCACTGAATTCTTGCACATGTGCACTACATAGCACTACCGATTGCAAGAAAAGCAATCTTAGGACTCCCAAACATCCAGGCAAAGCATGAAGGCATTTGCAAAGTATGTGCACAAGGAAATAATGCAAAGAATGCATTTCCCACAGTGAAATTAATGATAAAGGAATATTGGAGATAGTACACTCAAATGTATGCAGGCCAATGTATTCTAGCTTGTAACACCCCAGTTTTGACCACGCTGCATTTAAATAAATGATGTAAATAATCATGGCGTGGAGCTAGGAAAAATCCCCACCATCGATTTTAGTATTTATGTTTCGGCAATTAAGGTTCGGCCAACGGTATTTTTCTATGCTAGCTGAACATTAAAAAAACTGGACATCATGTTAAAATTGCAATTTTAATTAAAAACCTATAGCCGGCTATGTCAACGCAACTAAATGAGACAGGGGGCATGATTTTTCCTAAGGATAAGGGAGTGGGGCATTGGAAGAGTGGGAAGAAATTCGAAATGGGCAAAGCACCATTTCTGGAAAAACGTTTTTCAAATTTTCTTGAAGAAAACGTCCATTTTTCCCTGATGCGGCAGCATTTCACCTTCCCTCACGATTTGGAAGGGAAAATGTTTTTGGAAACCCAATTGGGAATTCACACAACAACAATCAAGCAAAAACAATTCCGAGTCTAGACCCTTGGGGGATTTTCTCCTGTTCTTCGTTTTTTGTTTTTGTTTTACGATTTTCCCCTGTTTAGCAATTTGTTTGCTTTCATGATTTTTCCTGTCTGCTAGTTTTTCCCTGAATACGATTGCCCAAAATCAATTTGGTGTATTTGAATTGAATAACCAACAAACCTTTCTCATTTTGGTATTTTGAAGCAGTCGGTTTGGCACTGGTAATGTTCAGGAATTCTTGATTACTCTGTGTATGTAATCCCTGGTGTCTGCTATGTTTTGTTAATCCCAGTACTGAGATAACTGTGTGCACGTCATTGCTTTGGCATCTACGTTGATTGAAGGAATGGAAATCGAGTCTAGAATTGCTTGATAAACCTATTGTGTGAAAAAATCTCACAGACCAATCTAGAAGGCTGGTTTTCTTCTTTGCATACCCTGAATAGCACTGGAAGGGAAGACATGGACTGAGGGACTGTGTAGCAGAGAAGGGAATTCTTCCTTGTGTTGGGTGTGTAATTGTTTAGAAGTTATACTAGATCTGGTGTGGGTGTTCATAGTTCTGGGGTTGAGCTGACTAGCTTAGCAGTCAGTCTTTCCACCTCCTTAGCAGCCTGATAAACCCAATTGAAAGGATGGCTTGTCTGGTAGCCTGATAAACCCATATGTTGGCTTGACTGTGCCTCATATGAATTTGGCTAAGTGTAAACCACTACCTGTATAAGTCTGATAAACCCAATTGTGTTGGCTTGACTAAGTTTATGGTATCCTTGGCTATGGGTGAAGTCTGTTAGTGTTCCTTATTCCTTAGGGAAATCATGCCCAACTCGGGGGTGGCAGTGTTGCTGAGAGATTAAATAGCACACTAGCCTATGGTTGGGTGGAACCTTGCAGCGACATAGTTGGTTGCGGGACAAGCTTCTTTCAAATATAAGTATTCTCTTATATTTTATTCTCCGCAACTGTAATTGTTTTATGAATTACTTTGGACATGTTAAATGCTTGAATAAAATGTATTGAATGAATAGATTTTCTTCCGTTGTATATTGCATTATGCATCTGTTTATACTTATGAATGTTTTATTTCAAGGCAACACACACACACACATATATATATGTTCATGGGGCTTAGATTACCTAGGTTGATAGATGTTGTCGCGTCCTCTCCACCGAGTAAGGGTTGGGGACATGACATAGCTCTTTAAGCGGGTATGTGTACTATGTTTCCTTTATAGATGACTTCTCACGTAAGACTTGGAGATATCTCTTGAAATGGAAAAATAAAGTGTTCAATAAGTTCAAGAAATTCAAAGCCTTGGTCGAGAACCAGAATGAAAGGAAGATTAAGACTTTGCGTTCAGATAATGGTGGTGAATTCACCTCGAAAGAATTCAAGGAACTCTACAGAGGGAGTTGAGAACTCCATGCAATCCTCAACGAGTCCAAGGGATTAAGAGGGAGTTGAGCACTCCATACAATTTTCAATAGAATGGCATTGCAGAGTGAAAGAACATAACTATAATGGAAGCAGCGAAAGAAATGCTACATGACCAGGATCTTCCAATGCACCTTTAAGTGAAAGCAATAAGGACAACTGTGTATTTACATAACCACACTCCTCATCGAGTACTTGAAAACAAGACTTATAAAGATTCTTTCTCAGGAGAGAAACTAGAAATCATCCATCTCAGAATATTTGGTTTCCTAGTGTACATACATATTCCAAAGGAGAAGAGGACCAATCTCTATCCTTCTGGGAGGAAGGGTATAATCGTAGGATACAATGATACATCAAAGGCCTACTGAATATACTTCCCAGGATTCAAGAATATTGACATTACTAGATATGTAACCTTTTATGAGGACTCGACATACTCCATATCCAGGAGACTACCTATTGAAGAGGTCGAGGAACTTGAAGGAACGAGAGTCCAAGATACGACAATGGAATTGGAAATTCTAGAATACCATGAAGATCATGACATGAAATAATGACAAGAGTCTATAGAGACACTTCACGAGAAGGGCTCCCAACAAGAGGAAACCAAAATATGGGCATGGGAACTCATATAAGAAGCAAAAAGGTATGGAGCTCCAGAAGGGATGCATAGAGAAAGGAAAAGACCAAAAACTTACAATAGCTATGTAGCCCTACTATGTGACATCATTGATAAGGAACCTTCCAATTATGGAGATATTGTAGAGAAGAAAGAATGGAATGATACCATGATTGAGGAGCATCAATTGATTATGAAGAATGATGTCTAGGAGATAGTTATAAGACCGAAAAGGAAGTCTATCATGAATTTGAAGTGGATCTTCAAGATAAATCATGTTGCAAATGGAAGCATTGAGAAACACAAGGAGAGATTCATGGCACGAAGCTTCTCACAGAAAGAAGGCATAGACTACGACGAGACATTTGCACCCGTAGAAAGGTACACTTCCATTATATCTATACTTGAATTTCCTGCAGTTATGAGATGGAAGATACATTGGATGGACATCAACACACAATTCTTGAATGGTGTAGTCAAGGAAGAAGTGTATTTAGAACAACCATAGGGATTCGAGACACGTGACAAGTAGAATCATGTGTGCAAATTGAAGAAGGCCTTGTATGTATTGAAACAGGAACCCAGGACATGGTACGACAGGGATAGTTTCCTGATGAGTATATAATTTACTAAAAGTAAAGCAAATTCCAACCTTTACTTCAAGGTTGAAGGAAAAATACTAGTGATGCTCCTATTGTATGTTGATGACCATTTCTTGACAAGATATGAAAAACTCATTGAAGATGCAAAGAGGAGACTTGCTACTAAGTTCAAGATGAAAGAAGTAGGGATGATGCACTGCTTCTTAGGCATGAAGGTGTGGAAGAGTGTAGATGGGATTTTCCTTGGTCAAGGAAAGTATACAGTGGAGATTCTGAAAGGATTCAAAATGCCGGACTGCAAGGCGATAACCACACCTATGGCATCGAACTTGAAGCTTTTGTGTGATACTTCATCAGATTCGGTTGATGCCACAATGTATCATCAGATGATTGGATCATTTATGTACCCGACGAATACGAGACCAGACATATTATTTGTTGTGAACACACTGAGCCAATTCCTGATGGATCCGAGACATGTTCACCTAGTTGCTGTAAAACGTATTGAGGTACCTAAAATTTACAGTGGATTATGGGCTTAAGTATGATGTGAATCAGAAGATTAACCTGCATAATTATGTTGATTTGGATTGGGTAGGTAGCATCGCTGATAGGAAGAGCACCTATGGTTGTTACTTCAGTTTGGGATTTGACATGATCTCCTGATTTACCATGAATTAGTCCTAGGTGGCACTAAGTACAACCAAGGCAGAGTATGTTGTCGCTTGCTCGGCTAGTTGTGAGGCAGTATGGTTGTGGAAGCTACTGTTTGACTTGTTTGATCTCTAGTTAGAAGCAACTTGTATCTTCTACGACAACCAAAGTTGCGTGAAGCTATTGGAGAACCCAATGTTCCATGATAAGTTGAAGCACATAAATACCAACTTACACTATATCATGGATATGGTGTAGAGAGGAGCAGTGGAGCTCTAGTAGGTAGCAACAGACTAGCAGATAGTCGATGTATTGACCAAGGATCTAGCCAGAGTGAAGTTCGATTACTTCAGATAAAGACTTGGTGTGATCCATAATGAGACCCCTCAAAAGAGGGAGTGATGAGTTCTAGGATAGTCCAAGATATAGGTTGTATTGGTGATGTAATTTGTCCTATAGGTTGTCCTTGGATGTAATCAGTCCTAGAAATATTGCAAGTTATCCTTGGACGTAATCAGTCCTGATGTGATCCTATGCTAAACATGACAAGAGACTAGAAGATGCAGATGCATGAGATCTCACATGGGAAATGAGACAGGTTTTCCAAGCAGAAAATATCCCGGTGTAGAACACAGGTTGCTAGAACATAATTAGGCCCGTAGGTTGTCCTCGAATGTAATCAGTCCTAGTGAAGCTCAAAGGTTATCCTTGGATGTAATCAGTCTTGGTATAGGTTATCCAAAGCATAAAAGATCCTGGTGTAGAACATAGGTTATTCAGATGTAGTGAGTCTCATGGGTTGTCTATAGTATAAAAAGAGTCCTGGAATGGTACACAGGTATCTCAGAAGTAATAAGTCCCAGAAGGTTGTCTGAATGGAAAATATCCTAGACACAGTTTGTTCGGATGTAATAAGTCCTTGAGGTTGACCTGGAATGTAAAATTCTTGGCATGGTATGCAGGTTGTTTGGTTGTAACCATTCCTTGTATGTGTGTGTTCCCATGTTGGAGATGATGAGGTCACAAGGCACTTGGTGTGCACCTGGGAAGTTCTCACCTATGTTGGTAGAATGTAGTTTGAACGCAGAGAGGAGTAATGCGCTTGGTGTGCTCCTAGGTGATTCTCACATAGTGGAAGTAGCAGGATATCTTAGTGACGTGAAATATCCTGGCATACTCCTATGCTGGTAGATCGTAGGTGGTATTCATCTAGGTTGTGCTATGTGTGATTTGTTTTGTTTTTTGCAGGACAAAGAGATGATATGGATACAGTGAGTTGACGGTAGGAGATGCATGTTAATGCAATGCCAATGTAAAGAATCGCATTGGGATATACCTACGTGATGGCTTGGTCGTAGATATGATGAATACATGGATGAGGACTAGGCCTACAACCAACATGAAAAAGGGTTGGCTCTGTATAATCTTCTAATGACATATAACACTATTCGATGATCGACAAGATGAGAAATATGGCAGTAGATATGATGATGACTCTGTGATGATGACTTGACCAGATATGAGTATGACTATGGAGAGAGATAGAGAATACATTCCTAGTTAAGAGGGAGTGTTGATGTATTTATAACTTCAGAAGATATTTCGATGTATATTATCATTATATGTTGTTTTACCCCCATCAGAGATGTGTTTGTCTCCTTTCGGGATGTCATTATTGTATATGAAACTTGAGGTACAACCTCCATTGTAAGTCGGAGCAATAGTCCCCAGTGTAACATCATGTAATGTATTTTTGGAGTCTCTTTAGAGAAGTCAGCACTGTTAGGGTTAGAGGTCATACCAGTCATGTTGGGAGTTCAGTCACTTGAAGGGTATAAATAGGGAAGTGCCCTCCCTCATTTATATACACTCACAATCACTCAATTTCGCATGAGGAGAGAGAGAGAGACAAGGAGGAGATATAAATAGTTGCAGAAGGCTTCTTCTTATTGGGTTTTTCCATCTTGTGATATTGTCTTAGTGATGAAACTATTCTGAGGAAGTTTGCGGGGTTTTCTCCTTTATGGTTTACCCAATGAAAATCTTTTTGTCTTGTTTATCTGCTCTATCTTATGTATTTTGTTGTGATTTTTATTCTTTCAGATAAAGATCCTAATCAAACTAATTAGGTTAGAAAAATTAAAATTTCTGATATTTCAGGAATACCGATTCAATGTGGTTTTTTACGATCCAGGTCAACCTTCTATCCATGCCCTATCAGTTCAAAATCTCCCACCTATTTCTAGTTCTCCTATAAAATATTTGACTGGGAGGAAATCCCCAACCCAATTTATTTTGATAACCAGGATAACTGCTTCAAATGTTGGGAAGAATGTTGCTTTAAGACAACCTATAGTTAGTGGAAATTCCACACCTAGAAATGTGGTTATCCCTTCTCCCATCGTGGGATAATCGTCATTGGTACAACTTATGCCTAGTTAACCCGCATGGGGTTACACTTATCCTGGAAATCAACCCGCAGTGGAAAATCAAAATTATCAACCTATTTCCTCGGGAAGTGTTTATCTTAGAATTCCTTACCCCAGAAATATGAATACCCCATGGGGGAAACCTAATCGGGTGAATGTCCCTACGCCCAGTGGACCAACTACGAGCTCTTTTGGGGGACCACCTGGTGGACCACCTAGCGGAGGTCTTCCGGGAGGTCCACCACCTGGAGGTCCATTGTTTGGAGGTCCACCACATGGAGTTCCACCACCTGGAGGTCCACCTTCTGGATATCCACCACCTGGGGGTCCGACGTCTGGAGTTCCACCACCTAGAGGACCATTAGGAGGATCATCTAGGAACCAACCACCACAAAATGAACCTATTACAGGAGGATCATCGTTGCATGTTTATCAATCGACATATGGTCCCACTGACACACAAATTCCTTATCAATGTTACCAGTATCCTCAACCAAATCAACAATTTCCATTTCTGGCTGCACTTGATCTGCCAGATTTGTCATGAATGATTAATGAACCCATTCACCATGATCCTTCATGGCCAACTATTCCTATAAAGTTACCTGCAGATATACTAAAATTTGACGGTAAACCTAGTGAAGACCCCAAAAACCACATGATGACTTATCACTTGTGGTGTTCATCAAGTTCTCTAATGGATGGTTCGATTCGTTTGAGAATTTTCAAAAGAACTCTCACCGAAACTGCTGCTAAATGGTATATAGAATTACCCCAACATTCCTTTTGGGATTACAACACTCTAGCAATGGCCTTTTTATCACACTTTCAGTTACATATTAGATATTAAACAGGTACATATATTTTGACCTCGCTTCGTCACACCACTTCCACCCATATATTCGATCACGTACATGAGTGGAGATGAAGACATAGGTTGATTAAGGCTCCCATTCTCAATCATTTACTTGCTGATTGGTTTACTAATTCATTATTTCCACCCATTTCCAGGGATGTTTCTATGGTAGTTGTTATTACCGAAGAGCAAGAAATCAACCATGCTCAACAACTAGACTTGGTTTATTCTCGGTCAGGCATTTTGTACGATTTGATTCTAAATGCTCCTATTGTCAATCCACGATTCAGACTATTTCCATTCCCAAGAATGCTTCTACTCCTATTGTTTCTACCTAAGTGAATGCGGTTTAGTCCTTAGAATATTTGGGAACGAAGAAGAAAGGAAGAAACAAATCCAAGAGATTTGTGAATCAATAAGAAGATAATAAAACTCAATCTATGGATGTCTAACCAAAAAATAAGAGGAAGGTTAAATTTACCTGCCTCATATGTGGAGGTGATCATTTCACCAAAGAATGTCCGCATTATGAGGAGGTTAGCAAATTTCTGAAAAACACTTCCACCTCGACAATTTTGACTAATCCTTTCCCTACCCAAAAACAATTGATTTACCATCAATCCTTGCATGTGTCTTCCTCATCTTCCATTAATGAAGTTAAAATGATGTCCAGTGAATTGGTCCACATTACGACTAGAATTCATAACTATGACCCTGCTCCTTAGAAAAAGAATGATAACGCTCCAATTGATAAAACTACAACTTCCATCCCTCCTCCTACCAATGGTCTTGAAATTGAAAAACATGTTCTTGACATAGTCCTTCGGCCACCCAAGAGTACCATTCACAAATCAATATTTAACCCTAGTGGTTGTGTCACCCAATACTATAATGTATTATAATATTTGGCTCAAGCACCATGTGTTATGTCTACCCTCGAAGTACTCCAAACGTGTCTTTCATAGAGGAAGAATCTGTTGTCAATTATTGGAGCTATGGATCCTGAGAATAGTAATGTTATCGCTTTTAAATTGGACAATTTTAAGTCGAGGATTTTCCATCAACTATATTTTTAACTATCCATGAAATTTATTAGGAATAAAGTCCATTGTATCGTTTTGGACGAAGGTGTCTCAACCTCGGTCACATTTCTCTCTTGCTGGAGAGTTATAGGCTCCCTTGAAATTAACCATTCACCTACGACATTGAAGGAATTTGATGGTTGAGGTTTTCAACCCTATGGATTACTATCATCCTTATTAATATAATTAAGGGGGAAATCAATGTCCATCCATGTCAAGGTTTTCAACACTCCTCTAAACTACAATCTCCTCCTTAGTAGGAATTGGTTCTACACGATGCAGGTGGTGGCATCATCTGTATTTCATGTGGTCCAATTCCCATTCCAAGGGAAGATTGTTACTGTCAATCGGTTAGATTTTTGTTCTCCAAACATGAGTTCTAATTCTATGAACAATGTTCCATTCTTGGCTTCTTCAACTCTATAATACCAGAACATTGGAGTAGGCCTACTTAAATACTCTTTGCTTATGGGAGTCTTTCCATTGAAAAATCCTCCTCCTCCTTTGCATGCCGCGTCTCTAAACATGATATAGACGAGGCATGACAACTTGATTAAAGAGAAATAAATTGTTTATTCGACAGCATTGAGTCCTTTTGAAGAGATTTACCAGGTTATCCTATCCACCTCTGATGACCCCAACATTAATGATCACCTTGTGGTGGCATCATAACCTTACCATCTGCTATATTGGTTAGATTCCCCCCCATCTCTAGATTATCTTTTGTACCCTCTTACACCAAATGAATCCATCATGGAAGTTAGGTCTATAGATGAGATTCCTTGGAAAGATCGTCATCATCGATCTTCTTTCCTTCCCAATTACCAATTGGTAAAATATCATTTTGAGTCATTGGTTTCATCTGATATCGTAACTACTCCTTAATCACCTGCACTCATCCACAATGTTGAGTCCAGAGGTAATTTGAGTAATATTACTAAGAACACTTCAATCGACATATCAGTGAAACTTGGAGTTGTTGACCACGTTCATTTGAGCCATAATTGTTCTTCCCTAGAAGTTGAAACTTATACGACCCTTTTCAGATAATTTAGATTTTTTTGCTTGGACATATGAATATATGCTAGGGATAGATCCTTTGTTTGTCGTTCATGAGATCAATACATACCCTAACACTAAGTTGGTCCGTAAAAAACTACGTCAAGTACATCCACAGAAAGAAACGGCCATTAAGGAAGAAGTTGAAAAACTTCTTAGGGATGGGTTCATCTACCCTATGCCGCTGATAGAATGGGTTTCTAATATCTTTCCTATGACCAAAAATCATGGTATAATTAAGGTTTGTATTGATTTCAAAGACCTTAATAGGGCTTGTATGAAGGATAATTTCTCTACTCCGTACATCGATCAAATCATCGAGAACTGCGTTGGGTGCATCATATTTTCATTTATGGATGTTTTTTTCGGTTAGAATTAGATAGAGATACTCCCTTCTGATCAACATAAAATGACCTTCATTTTCCCATGGGGGACCTTTGCCTACAGAAAGTTTCCTTTTGGTCTTAAAAATGTCGACGTTACATTTCAACACGCCATGTATTATGCTTTCCATGACATTAAACATATTGTGTAACTGTACCTTGATCTACCTGCTCATTCACGACATCGAGAACATCATGTTGACCATATAAGAGCCATTTTTCTTAGATGTCACCATCACAACATTCAGTTGAATCCAAACAAATGTGTTTTTTGTGTTGAGACAGGACGATTACTTGGATTCATTGTTTCCAAAGATGGCATCTGTATAGACTCACTTAAGATTGAATCTATTTTGTCCCTACCACCACCTACCAATATCACTAAACTTCAAATTTTTCAAGAGAAGGAAATAGTATTGCGTCGTTTTGTATGCAACTATGTCGAAAAAACACACGTTTCATGCATCTGCTTAAAAAGGACACACCTTTTGTTTGGGACAATCTTGCGCAATGTGCATTTGATACTCTCAAACATGCTATTACACACGCGTCTATGTTGCAACCACCTGATTATACTAAGGATTATTCCTTGTATGTGGCTGCCTCTTTACCTACCATCAACATGATCCTAGTTCAAACTGATGAAAACGACCAAGAACATGTGATTTATTACACGAGTAAGAGTCTTATTGACTTTGAAACACGTTACTCACATGTTGATAAGTTAGCTCTGACTATGGTCATCATAGTCTAGAAGTTTCGTCACTACATTTTTCTCCACATAAATATTGTGTAAGCCCCGGATTCTAACCCCATGTATTGCATCTTGACTCGTCAAGTACTTGGGGGAAATCATTCTTGTTGGATTGTCATTCTCTAGGCATTCGAATTAGAATTTGTGAAATCCAGTTCAAAGAAGTCTCCAGTATTCGTGGAACTAATGTGTGATATTCCTCGTATTATTGAGGAAATGGAGTCCTTTGATTCATTTCTTGATGAATCCTTGTTCCTTATTAGTATGTTTGATCCTTGGTATGGAGATTTGATTATCTCCAGACTCAATGCTTTCAACCAAACGCAACCTGATATGAACGTCATCATATTCGTCATCACGCCAAGTACTATATTATCGTCAATGATACATTGTACCTCCGTGGCATTGATTCAATTTTATGGTGTTGCTTAACCCATGAGGAGGTTGAAACAATGTTGAATTACTGTCACTCTAGAGCTTGTGGAGATCATCTTTCTGGGATGGCTATTTCCCAAAAAATCCTTTGCGTTGGAGATTTTTGGCCCTCAATCTTCAAAGATTGTATGGATGTCATAAAAACATGCCCACCCTACGAGCTTTTCCAATAAATAAAAAAGCACACCCACCCAACTCCGTTACATTCCATCATTGTTATAGGTCCCTTCATGAAATGGGGCATCAATTTCATGCATTGTAATCCTACCTCATTTGGGGGGCATGGTTACACCATCGTAGTAGTGAATTACTTCATAAAATGGAATGAATCCATTCCTACATACATTGAAGATGATAAAATTGCTGCCCTTTTTCTCTATAACCACATTATCACTAGCTTCAGAGTCCCACAAGCCATCGTGACTGATCACAATTCACATTTTCAAAACCAAATGATATCAAACTTGAGTGTCAAACTAGGTTTTCGCCACGATAAGTCTACAACTTAATGTCCAGGTTGAAGCTATCAACAAGGCATTAAAAATTATGCTTCAATTGATGGTAGGATGAGCTAATTCTAGTTAGCATTTGCAGTTGTTCTCCACATTACGATATTATAGGACCACCATCAAGACATCCACCTGTTTTACACCATTTCAGCTGGTGTACAGGCTGGAGGCTACTCTTCCTATCGAGTGTGAGATCCCTTCTTTAAAGCTTAATGTAGAACTTCTACCCAATACCACTGTGGAGGTAGAACATTTCTTGTATTTGAACAAACTCAATGAAACTCACTGAGATGAAACCTTAGCTAATGAGGTGCACAAGCAATGAATCAAAGCTCAATATGACCGATCCATTTGACCTCATCTCTTAAATGAAAGTGATTTGGTCATGACATATAATCAAAAACACGATAAGTTGGGAGGTGGAAAATTAGAATCCATGTGGCATGGGCCCTGTGTTGTAAGTCAAGTTTCAAAGAAAAGAGCCTATGAACTTATATATTATGATGGGATACCCTTGGATGAGCCCCAAAACGGGTTCTACCTTAAGAGGTACTATGCCTAGGAAATCTAGCATAGATACCGTGTAAATATTGTTCATAGAGTGTGTTGTGTATAGTTTAGTTTTTTGTTTTGTTATGAATGTAGGATTCGTCTTAGGTAAGTATGCTTATACAAGCTTCACAGATGGTGCTAGCTGACATACCTTGAATCTCGCATCAGTGGATTGGGTACTTTATTCCCCTATCGGTGAATTGGTAAGCTCAGGAGGAACTTGTTTAGGTCATGCTACAAACAATCTTGTAGAGTATCATGTAGTGAGTGGGTTACTAATGAAGCTTTATCAACCGATATAATTTAGGTTAGGCTCTATTTAGATTTTGAAGTAGTTATTTCTCAATTAAACAAGATTTATACCATTCGTACCCTTTACTTCTTTGATTATTTTGAAGATTTTGGCTTCTTGAGAGGTCTTTTGAGTTCATTTTGTATCAACACATTCCAAGACATTTAAATGTAGTGGTTGAATCGTTAGCTAATTACGTTTTGGATTGGTACTTAGCTCATATTTAATGTTCATTTAAGATTGATCACATGTATAAAGCTAATAAAAACACATAATAAGTAACCATTTATGTACAAGCACATCACATAGACGCACATTTCTATAAAAAAATTGTTATATATATATATATATATATACAACCGATACTGAGGAAAAATATGAAGCAATAAGCTTTCAATGCATAAAAAATCTAAAACTATAAGTTTTTAGTACATCAAAGTGGTCAAAAATCGAAAGTTTCGAAGCTTTCAGTATATACTACAGTTCAAATTCATTTCAGACTAATCCTCATGCTCATGGAATAAAATCATTGCACAAGCTATCCTATAGATTAGCCTCCCAAACTGACCTGAAACCCCTGTAGTGTGGCGTTGATAATGATGTGGAAGGTCATCGATGGAGATATATGGAACCTTGACTGCTAATCTTTGCAGGTTCTCTTCGATTTCCTACAACTCTTCTTCTACCTCCACGTTTCAAATGGAAATGTCCCTCACCGTCCCTCACCTCTCAATAGGCAATGCTTCAGTCGGTCGTGACAGACCAATATATGCAATGTAGAATATAAAGTCTTAGTATCACAAAATAACAAAAAACTGAAATATACCATAAAATGAAAAAGACAATGAAAGTGGCACCTTTCTTACTTTTGTCATCCAACTGATCATCCTCAGGTAAAGGTAGCTCATGGTCACTTTTGAATTTGGCCTCTACATATGCATAGTCTTCAACCATCAGAAGGTTTCCACACATCCACTGGAAGAATACCAAGCCATAAGTCACTGTGGGCCCACCGCCACCTCCATGGAGAGCCATGGCCTTTACCCATCTGAACATCAGTGGGTCTTGTGGATCTAACCTTTTCAATGGGTGCTTGAGGACACAATAGCAGGACGCTCCCTGGGAACAAGGACACTACTATGGCACCGTAGTCGAACTGCTTAAGTTCCCCATAGAGGAACTTTGTGATTTGGTCTTTGAGGCTCACTAGAATCCCCTCGCTCCAGTTAAAAATGCTTGGAGCCATACACTCCAATGCATATAACATGTGATCTCGAGTCATCTGATGGGAATCCCTATTTCCCACCACCTTCTTAATGGTGAATGCAACTTTCCTCAAAGGCCTATCCATGCTATGTTTTATTGGAATTTTGTCGCCTTGAGACCTTGTACCAATCATGCAATGCTTATAAATTAGGTCATCAATGGTCATATGTCCCCCTCATAGTCCTAAGAGTGACACCAGACTCCCTGTCCTAGAAATTTTGGTCAAGAAATAGATATCTTCAACATATACAGTGAGGATATGGGTACCCACTTGGAAGTGTTGTTGCTCGGGGTCCCACATCCTGATTAGATGGTCCAATAAGAAAACATGGGCTCTCATGCCTGGAACTCTGAAGTATTTGAGGAACCCACACTCCCTCAAAGCCATTACCATGTTTGGATCATTTTCCGCTTCAGAATCATCCAAATCATGTTCCTATTCTTTACAAATGACCATGATTTGTTTTGATACCTGTGGTACATCCACAAGCATGCATTAGAAACACTTCATGGAAGAAAATGTTTGAAATCATGCTTTAAAATGGTATTTTATAAACTTTGGGGCCGTCGACTCTCTTGCCTTAAGAGATCAAGGTGTCGACACCTCTTCCCTTTGGGAACAGAGCAAGGCTGATGCTCTATCCCATTTTAGGGAGTGCATCGACGCACTTCCTGAAAGAGGGAAGAGTGTCGCCTAGGGCGTGCTCTTCCCATTTACAAAACCAACCTAAGACTATAATAAAGCATGATAAAATGAAACAATTCTAATATCAAAATGAAGAGAAGGGGATAAGCTATTACATCGACCAAAAGGCTCATTGAATGGTGGTCTATAATTCCCAGAATTGTCACCGTAATATTGCCTCTCCAAACACTATTTTTCACTAAAACTTTTATGGTAGAAAACAATGGTAAATATTTTTTACTATTCAACTTTTTATACTATTTTTGGTTTAAAAAATAGAAAATAATATTTAGATATTGTTTATTTTTACCATATTTTCTATAGTTGCAAATGTGAAAATGGTCTAATGGTCGTTTTTGAGGATTTCAAGACTTGATTGGGCAATTTTTGGCTACGACAATCCTTTTTTACTTTTTCATGCTTCGTGTCAAATAAAGAAAGGTTCCAAGCACATTTTATACCCTAGTCCTGCTCGTTGAAAACCTAGAGAAAAGGTATTGAGTATACTTTTATTGCTTTCTCATACTCGTAAAACCTAATACGAAAAAGGAACCCCCCCCTAGAGTCATCTTTAAGCTCTTTTCAAACTCTCTAAATAGGAAAAAAAACCAAGTGAACTTGTTTCTTTCACGCTTGTAAAATTATTTGAAAGGTCATCTATCCCGTGATAGTTTACCCCTTTTTCGGACCATTTAGACTCATTTATGAAAAAAGGTACACTCTAGTTCATCGTGGCTAGAGGAGTTATCCCAAGTATTGGTTTATAATTTTTGACCTCGAGGACTAAATTTATGAAAAAGTCCATTTTTGAGTCTTCTTAGTCATTTTAGACTGTCTAAACATGAAACGACGATTGAGTTTACCTTCTTTGGACTTGTAAAATCAATGAATGAAGGTCCGTTTTCTAGGAATGAACACCTCCTTTATCAGGTTCATAAAATATATGAGGTTGGACTCATCCTATGATGAGCTATATCGAGCGTTTGTTACCATTTACCATCTCGTTAAAAAACAAAGAGGTACTCATCCATCGTGATGGGGAAATTAAGGGAATGGGAAAACACTTTTTCATTTGTATTAATGGCAGCTTATAGTTACCCTTGGGCATTCATCTTGTCATCGAGTTGATCCACTTTCATGAGTCATTTTACTCCTTCGAGTAATTTCAAAGAATGCATCGTCCTGCCTTTTCATTATGTCTGGTCTCTGCCTCCTTGAGTCAATGCTTCCAAGTCAGTTGTTGTGGCATTTAATGCTCAAGGGGAGTCTTTACCATAGCTTAACTCTGCACCTACCTTACATTCATTCAAGTCAGTCATGTCTGAGTTAGTCCCATGGTTGTTCCATTATCAAGATCACTTAAAAATCACTTTTGTTCCAAGTTTCGTGTCAATGATGGGGGAAACATCATGGCCCTCCTTCAATGAGTCTATTTCAGTCAACATCAACACCTCATCTAGGTATTAGTCTTAGAAACCAAACAAGTATCTTGAAGCCTACATTCCTTAATGGAATTTTTCCTCACTTTCAACAGTAGGATTTCATCATTGGCCTCTGATTAGAATATTCTGATGATTGTTCGACAACAAGTCATCTATTCACAATCAGAGGAATGTACTATGTTACCTTGGGAATCATTGACATTAATGGTTATTTCCATCGTTTTTGTTAACAGTATACATCAATGACTAGTAATCAAGTGGTTTCTACCATGTTCAACATCAAGACATCTATTCACATGGATAGAACCATACTATTTGGGATTGGGATGAAGACCCTGGGAATTTAGGCATTCACTTGAATAATGGCCTATCCCAAGGTTACGATGGAGTATTTTGAGTCATTGCATGGATCCACAATGTATGTTTAGTGGCTATGCTCAATTTTGAGTCAGTATGACATAGATCTACAGTGTATATTTCATAGCTATGTTATGATTTGAGTCTTGTGTATCATGGATCTATAGTGTATTATTAGTATCCATGACTTGGTAATTATACATGGATCTGTAGTGTATTGGTCAACAACCATGATTTTATTTAGATATTTTGGTGTTGTGCCAAGTCTTCACTCGCCACTATTTTTCCTCTGATTCCGAGTCATTTCTAACAAAGTATTTCACCTATCACATCCCTATAGCTTCATACTTTTGGGGGCATTCTGTTACACCCAAAAACTATCACTTTTCTTAATCCCCTAAAGATCAATGGGAAAAACATCTTTTGGACAAGTTTTTGCTCAATCCTAGGAGCTATGACACACTTTTTCCTTTGATAGAGAGCGCCATTTTTGCTCGACGCCTTTATCCCAGTGGTAGGAAGCGTCGGTGACACTTGTTGCACTTGAGAAATAAGTTTCGACCATCCTTGATGCCTTATGCTAGTGTGCAAGGAGCGTTAGCACTCTCAAAATGGAAAAAAGAAGAGATTTTGAGAATATTCTAGATGAAAATCCACGTGGAGGCCTATCCCAACTTACTAGAGTAGGTGGCACTCGTACCCCTAACCTCTAGGGATGATCCCTCACCTTCCTCCCAAAGAATATCAACCCACTTGGTTTCCCTTGGCCTATATAAGCAACCTCTCCCTCGTAGGAGGAAGAGGATTAAGAAAGCACATTTATGTTGTTGGAATAAGTCTAGGTGTAGGAGGCAAAGAGTATGGTCTTGTGAGTGAGATATTGTAGAGTTTGTGAAAGTGAGTCAAGAGAATCCTGGGAACAAAGCTTCAATGTCAAGGCTTTGGTTCTCTATTCCTGATAATACAAATATGTTTCCCTTTCCAATGAATAATTTATGTTTGATGTGAGTTAGTCATTGTTATTCTTCTTGATCATTAGCATAGTCTGTTAATTTATCTTGTTACTTTCACTTTTGTATCTTGTTCTTTATATTGTTTTGCAGGTACAACTAATCATAAGAGAATTCATAAGACAAGGATCATCTCCATTGTGAGGTAAGAAATATTTACATTCAAGTGATTTCACAATCTAGGGAGATGATGCATTGTTGTGAGTGTTTTGTTCTAGATCTACCCCATGTAGACTAAGGAAACAATATTTGTCCGCGTTGATTAAGAATTTTTTATAACACAAGTACTACTGTAATTTCGTAATTAAGATTAAAAAAATTAACATTTCTCTAATGAGGATCCACTGCTTGAGTCCTTCTTATTTCCATTTATTGAAAGGGCCATGTCCTGCTTATCACTACCATGCTCTATCTTCTCTTGAGACCCCTCTCATATCTCCTCCTGCGTGAAGTCATCCCATAATATTTCCCAAGAGGGAAAGTTCTCCCTTCTAACTGTTAGATTTTTATCATTTAAGCAACATCATCTAGGATCTTATCTAAGAGAATAACATGCACAACAAAAATCACAAGAGACAAGAGACACGAAGAATTTTCCTTAGGGAAACCATAAAGGAGAAAACCCCGCAACTTCCTCAGAGATAGAATGAGCACCAATGGCAACAGTAAAACCCGAAAACATAAAGATGATCTCCAACAGCTTGTTCTCTCTTTCTCACTTGAGAGAGCTTCTCCTCTCTCACTCATGTGCCCTAGTGAGTGAGTGTGTGTGTAATAAATAGAGAGGCTGACTCTCTATTTATATTCTTTCGTTCACTTAATGTCCACTCCAACAATTAAGCCCCACTTAACAATTACTTACCAGGGCCGACATCTCTATGAGAGTCTAATAACCCTAGTGCCCCACAACTGTGGGGACTTTTGCCTTCGATCAACAATGAGGGTTAAACTTGACTCAATTATGGGGACTACTGCCCCGACTTACAATGGAGGGTTAACCTCAATGACTTTACATGACTTGTTTACGTTATTGAATCTCCTGATCGGAACATCGAGGCATGACATGACTCGATTACATTACAGATACTTCCCGGAATAAACATCGGGGTACAATACATAATATATACAAGTGAATACATTCTAAAGTTACAAATACATCAACACTCCCTCTTAAGTAGGAAGGTATTCTCTCAACACAATTTATCAGCACAAGTCTTCTTCTCTGTATCATCTGGATCATCATCAAGTCATCTTCTTCTTCAGGTCATCTTCATCTTCAATTCATCTTCATTGTCAAGTCATCTTCATTGTTAAGTCATCTTCATCAAGTCTGGATCATCACTGGATCATCATCGAGTCTGGATCATCACTTGATATGGAGCATCACTGGGTCATCATCATCATCATTGATTCTGCTATCTCAATCAAATGGTGCTATCTCTTCATTATTCTCGTCACAAGAATTTCTACAGAGCCATCCCTTTTTCATGTTGGTTGTAGGCCTAGCCTCCATGTAGGTCTTCTTCAGCGCTTATATCTGACCCCAAGTCAGAATGGCCTGCCCAACACTTACATCTGACCATGGGAGGAACACATCCAACAACCATGTTAGAAAGGCACGCCCAACACTTACATCTGACCATGAGTGGAATGCATCCACCACCATGTCAAAAAGGCCCAGCACTTACATTCACCAGCATGATAGGACACACCTACTATCATCTGTGAAAAGGCCCAGCACTTACAACCATCAACATGATAGGACACACCTACTATCAACTGTGGAAGGTCCCAACACTTACAACCAGTGGCATGGTAGGACACAACTACTACCATCCATGGAAGGGATCTACACTTACATCTGACCTCATCATGTCAGAAGGGCTCTCAACTCTAGGCTGAGTATTCCTGGTAACTAACCAGGTGCCTCCATTCTCCCAGAGAATGGACTCTCAACACTAAGTTGAGTATTCCTGGTAACTGACTAGGTGCCTCCATTCTCCTAGAGAATGGCATCTCAGCACTAAGCTGAGTGTTCCTGGTAACTAACCAGGTGCCTCCATTCTCCTAGAGAATGGCCTCTCAGCACTAAGCTGAGTGTTCCTGGTAACTGACCAGGTGCCTCCATTCTCCCAAATAATGGCATCTTCGCACTAAGCTGAGTGTTCCTGGTAACTGACCAGGTGCCTCCATTCTCCCATAGAATGGCCTCTCAGCACTAAGCTGAGTGTTCCTGGTAACTGACCAGGTGCCTCCATTCTCCCAGAGAATGGCCTCTCAGCACTAAGCTGAGTGTTCCTTTTAACTTACCAGATGCCTCAATTCTCCCAGAGAATGGCATCTCAGCACTAAGTTGAGTGTTCTTGGTAACTGACCAAGTGCCTCCATTCTCCTAGAGAATGGCCTTCATCACTTATATTTGATCATGTGGGAATACATCCCTCAATCACATCAGAATGGCTCTGCACTGATCATGTGGGAACACATCCCGCATTCACATCAAAATATCTCTGCACTGATCATGTGGTAACACAACCCACAATCACATCCTACACTTACATTTGACCATGTGAAGCTCAGCCTTTCACCATGTCAAAAAGGCCAACGCACTTATATATGACCATGGAAGGAACTGATCCTCTCACCATGTCAGAAGGGCTCATGGACTCATCACTTCCCCTAGGAAGGAACCTCGATTTGGAGAACACCAAGCTTCTCCCTAAAGTACTCAAACTTCACTCTGGCCATTTCTAGCATAGAATCACATTAGGGTTGATTACGTCCAAGGATAACCTGCGAGCTTTGCCAGGACCTATTACATTCAAGGACAACCTACAGGAACGATTATGTCTGAGCAACCTACGAGGTTCGCCAAGATTTATGCTTAGACAACCAGTCTCATCGGATATGCTAGAACTCCCTCTTTCGAGAGATCTCGATCTGGATCACATACTGGAGCTTCACTGCTCCTCTCTCCCAAGTAGCAAGTGGCAACATATTTTGCCTCGGCTGTACTCTGCACCATGTAGGACTCCATCCTTCCAAACCCAGAGATCACACCTGATCTCATACCGAAGCAACATCTCGAAGTGCTCTTCTTATCAATGGAACTGCCTACCCAATCCGAATCCACATAACCCTCCAGGTTAATGTTCTGCTTCGCCTCATACTTGAGCTCATATTCAACTGTACCCTTCAGGTACCTCACTGCATGCTTTGCAACCATCAGGTGAACATGTCCCAATGTGTTCACAGCAAAGCAAATATATGGTCTTGTATTCGTCAAGTACATTAAGGAACAACTCATCTGACGATGCATCATGGCATCAACCGACTCTGATGAAGCAACACTCATTAGCTTTAGGTTTGATGCCATAGGTGTGGTTATGGCCATGTAGTTCATCATCTTGAACCTCTTCAGGATCTCTATTGCATACTTCCCTTTTCCCAGGGAGATTCCATCTGCATTCTGCCACACCTCCATGCTTAGAAAGTAGTGCATCATATCCAAGTCCTTCATCTCGAACTCGGCAGCAAGTCTCCTTCTTGCAACTTTAGTGAGTTCCTCTTTCCGGTCAGGAACAAGTCATCAACATATAATAGGAGCATCACTGGTCTTCCACCTTCAACCTTGAAGAAAAGGTTGGAATCCACTTTACTCTTAGTAAATCCTAGAGTCATCAATAAGCTATCCATCATGTCATAACATGTTGAACATCGAGATATTCTGTAGTCACTCCCTCTGAAGCGGAGCATCATTCTCCCTCTTCCTTTTGTACTTTATGCATTGAAACATTATGTACTGGAGTGACAAGTAGCTTCCTCTGCTACTAATATTCTATGTATCCATCTAGGGTCTCTGGATACCAAGATCCTTTATCTTGAAAACGTTCTTCTTGCACCCATCTGTGAGCTTGTCATCCCTTGTTCTTTGGAGCAAGTCTCATCCTTCTTTTCTTGTAGGTGATTGTACACGATATTTCCTACAATTCAAATGCATTTGTATGGTTATAAACATTTCATAAAGCATATTCATAATGGAAAATTCTTATGCATAAATATATGATCATGCAACTATTTTATCCAATACAACATTCATCCATATCTCACGGAAAATTTCTAGATGCCTTCCATCTACCAGGACAACATTGAGATTGTGCACTAATCCAATATGTCAGCAAAGAGGTTTCATTCTAGATAAGTAGCAATGGAGATTTGTATAGCATCATGAGATACTTACCCATCACATGCATATTAGTAGTATACTATCATTAATGCAAACATTCTATCATGCATAACACATCAACTAAATATAAACAAGTGCATAACAAAACAATATCATGAAATGACAATTGAATACTTATCTTTATTTGTTTCGTGGGTAGACTCCTTCTTGAGCCTTCAGCTTCATCATCTTCTTCATTCATCATTTCTTATCCAAATGATAAGATGGATATGAGGTTCATTAAGAGTTGAGTCCTTCATATTCC
The DNA here is from genome assembly GCA_001517045.1 of Pseudotsuga menziesii. Taxonomy (NCBI): domain Eukaryota; kingdom Viridiplantae; phylum Streptophyta; class Pinopsida; order Pinales; family Pinaceae; genus Pseudotsuga; species Pseudotsuga menziesii. The sequence continues at coordinate 27,449 of LPNX010956237.1, read as the reverse complement.
TCATTGCTTGAGGGATCTTCTTTGGATGGTGAGAGCTTGATCTTTAGTTGCTCCCATCTTCTTTTCTCTTATTATGAGTTGAGCTTCTTCTTGTGTGTGCTCTTCCCAGAGTCTGTTGAAAGTAATCACTTCCTTATGGCACACATTCCTCGAATGAATGAATCCCATGATCCTGAGAGGCCATTCAAGTTGGTTATCACAACTTCTGCATTCTCCACTTCTTCTTCTACTTCTTCAAGTTGTTCTTTGATTTGAGAGACCCTTGTAAAGTATGACCGTATGGTCTCTACATTCTGTATCTTCACATTATTCAACTGTTTTCTCAAAGTTATCTTCTGATTTATGTTCTTCCCTTCAAATAGCTTGGTCAAGGAATCAAACATCTCTTTTGGTGTCTTTAGGGAAGACACTTGTGGTATAAGGTGATCCGTGATTGAATCAACAATGATCTTCTTGGCCCTGACCAAGTTCTTCTTGTGTAAGGCTTTTAGCCTCATCTCCCTCTAGAACTAGAACCTCTCCACTTATGTAGGTGTCCAATTCATTTTCTTCAAGAACCAGTGAGATCCAATACTTCCATGCTTGGAATTTGTCAGTTTCACCAAACTTGTCATCAAGCTGGTGTGACTAGTCATTTAGAAATGAGATTCTCAAATGTAAATAGCAAAAGATTAGATCTTACTGATTTGAGGTGTCCGTCCTGGTTCCGGAGCTGGATGATCTAGGGTTTGTCAGAGAAACCCTATTTTTCAAAACTTGGAATATTTCAGATCTGATTGTATAGAAAGATATACCTCTTCAAGGCAAGCTGTCCAATGTACTCCTTTTTCTGAAAACAGTGGAGGGAAGCTACAGGAACAAGAAGCCCTAGTTTACCAATTTCTTCTGCAGAAATTCCTGATACAGTTTCTGAGGTTTCTCTAAAATTATTGCTCATCTATGTCTGAAATTTCATACCAAGGTATCCTTGTCTGTCCTTGTTCGAACACCATAGGTTTCATCAGAATTGGTTTCACCCATTGGGACTTATGGGAGTTTTACCAAGGTGACCTGTTTCAGTACTGTTTAGCATAACGAAGTTGTACGGACTTCCATGTGTCACTGTTTCATCTTCAGGGTCTGAAACTCTTACCACAAAAAGTACAATCCATGCCCCTTTTGTAACATCTTGATAAATTTAATTTGGACCTTTGTAGCCCGAGCTATAGCAATTCTCCCCAGGTGTCCTGTTTGGGGAGGAATCTTGGGAGAGGCTGGAACCCTAACTTGGAGGAATCATATCTCCTATAATATAGTGAATATAAGGCAAAAACTTGGATACAGTGTACATATGGAATTTATCTTCGACCTGTGAAAGTTTCAACACCTGATCCTTCTCCAATATTGAGATATAGTGAATCTACCAAAACTATTAGTTTCAGTATTTTAGAATTTTTCAGGCCCGGGGTCAAATTAGGGTTTGACTTTCCCAGAGTTTTACCCAACCAAAAATCTCAAACTAGGTCTCTAAACTTCGATTTTGATGAGGATATTAATCCTATGCTGGGTTCACACAAAAATTCCTCTTATGTAGAAAGCCCTAACTTCCGGCACCAAAAACTAAAAATGCCAGAAATCAAATTATGCTTCAATAGAAAGATGTGCCCTTTAATGGAGAGTTAGCCTAGCATCCTTTTGCTGATGGATTGTGGAGAGAGACCAAAAAATTAAGAAGCCCTAGATTCTACAACTACACAATGTCTTCTTCTCAGGTTAGCTCTAATCCCATGTTAGATTTTTATCATTTAAGCAATATGATCTAGGATCTTATCTGAGAGAATAACATGCACAGCAAAAATCACAAGAGACAAGAGACACAAAGAATTTTCCTCGAGGAAACCATAAAGGAGAAAACCCCACAACTTCCTCAGAGATAGAATGAGCACCAAGGGCAACAGTAAAACCTGAAAACATAAAGATGATCTCCAACAGCTTGTTCTCTCTTTCTCACCTGAGAGAGCTTCTCCTCTCTCACTCATGTGCCCGAGTGAGTGAGTGTGTGTGTAATAAATAGAGAGGGTCGCTCTCTATTTATATTCTTTCGTTCACTTAATGTCCACTCCAACAAGTCGGCCCCACTTAACAATTACTTACCAGGGCCGACATCTCTATGAGAGTCTAATAAACCTAGTGCCCCACAACTGTGGGGACTTTTCCCTTTGATCAACAAGGAGGGTTAAAATTGACTCAATTATGGGGACTATTGCCCCGACTTACAATGGAGGGTTAACCTCAATGACTTTACATGACTTGTTTATATTATTGAATCTCCCGATCGGAACATCGAGGCATGACATGACTCAATTACATTACAAATACTTCCTGGAATAAACATCGGGGTACAATACATAAGATATAAAAGTGAATACATTTCGAAGTTACAAATACATCAACACTAACCACACATTTCACAAACACATCACAATCCTTAGTGAATCCCTTCAAGGATATTTGCACCAACTCAAAATCATGAATGATTTCAACAATTGAGTTAAGCTCATCTTTCACTTGTCTGAGCCTAGTGAGATATGAGGCTACATTCACACCTTTTTCCATATCTGTGCCATGAAACTTGTATTTCAAATCCATCTTGCAGTTCTCATTTTTGTTTTCATACAACTCTTCAATGCGTCCCACATTTTCTTGGTTTTTGTTTTCTCAGACAGATGTGGGATGAGGTGATCCTTTACTCCATCCAAGAGCATTCTATCCCTCTCTCACCGCATGCAATTCAATGGAAATGGGATATGAAGGAGGTACCAGAGTGGTACTTACATACTGGCATATCTTGTTCTCCTTGAGAACATCAGTCATTCAAGCTTTCCATTGCAAGTAGTTGGAAATACCCTCCAATTGATCTTCATATCAGATACTGGTCATATTCCTCTTCTACTATTTTTCCAATCACAAGACCAAGCAAAATTTGCTCATCAGTTCCAAACTTTAACAAAAAGGTGTACTAACAGACAAACATATGCACACACAACTCCCACTGTAAAACTCAAAGCCCTAACTCTGTTTAAAATCTTGAAATCTATGCACTAACTTCATTAGAAGATTTTGTCAAACACTTAGTACACTATGATATTAGTCTTTAACAACCATAAAAATCAACCACAATTCATTGGCATAAATTTTAATGTGACTATAAGCTAATCCATTGTATTAAGTACATTTTTAGAAACGAAAATAACTCATGACAACATACTATAATAATTTTTTATAGGAAACTTGATGAAATAAAAGAAAGGATTATTGCATCTCCAGAGCTGGTACAAGAAGAGGGAAATGTAGAAGACCAATATTATGGATGGAAATTGAGGAAAAAGGTGAAAAGTCATATAGTAAAATTATATGCTATAAAACTCAAGTACAAGCTAAGTATTTAGTGGAAGAAGGAAAGAAAACTCAAGGCAATTGAGCATGAGGAGACAATTCACATTTGTGAACCAAAGAAAGGTGTATACCTTGATGAAAGGGAGGAAGAAAATGTTTATGAACTTAGCGGGGTAAATAGTTCACATCAATATGAAGATAAATAAGGAGAGCTTAGAGCAACTGAGCAAAAGGAAGAAGTTCACATTATTTGTGAACCTGAGCAAGGTGTCTATTTTGATGAAGAAAGTAATGAGGATTCTAAAGAGAGGTATGTTGAAGATATCAATGGATGTTATGCAGATGAAAATCAACATGAAGAATGGGAAATAAAAGCATCGACAAAGCCTGAGGAGCCTTATGATTTTTATGCTAATGATTTTTTTTTACTCTAGATTGCCCATGTAAAGAAAAAGGATAGTTGTTGAATACCATTATGCAGATTGGAAAGGATAAAGACCTATGTGGTGGTATGTTTACATGGTGCAATCTAGAGTAAAAATCTCATGTTTACATGTTTACCGTTATTAAATCTCATGTATGTGGTGGTATGTTTACATTATGAATATGTATCTAATTTTCTTATTCCAAATAATTTGTAAGGGGATATTGGACAGAGTGAATGAAGAAGTAGAATTGATTCAAGAAAATGAATTTTCATTTCATTTGGTCATGGAGAATGTAGAAGAAGCAATTGTTTTGAGGAGCAATATGGTAATCCAAACCAAGAAGGATAATTTTGAGGAAAGCAACAGTGAACTTGTTGTAATGGAGTAGTGGAAGAGGATTTTAGAAGCCTTGAATACTTCAAGGAAAATGGATATAACAATTTTGGTAATCTTGTATGTGAAGAATGCATTCCAAGGCAAGTGTATAACATTCTGCAACATAGGAACAAATTGGATGAAGAGATAGATGAGCTATGGAAACTTATGAATAAATATTGTAAAGAGAAATACTATGAGGAAAAGAAGTCAGTCAGCATTAAGGAACAATTGGATGTACAAGTCTACAACAACAAAGAAATGAAAGATGTTCAATTGCAACATAATGCAAGATTCGGGAGGATTGAGGACTGAGGGAACATGGCGAGGAGGTCATGATTTTATTTTACATTGGGATTCAGATGCAAGGGCATCAACCCTCCTCTAAATCAATTCGAAACCATAGGCTTCTAGTTAAGAAGACATGACCCTCATGTACATATAATCAAGCATAAAATTCCTTCAATATATTGTAAGCCTACGAGAATTTAGAATTAGAGAGGGGGAGATGACCATGGAAAGTTGGATCATGCCACAAAAATAAGGTTAGAATTATTAAGTATGTACAATTTTCTTTGTTAATGGAAAAGGAAAAGTTGCCATGGAAATTATTGTGTAAATGGTTTGATATTCATGTGTTATTTGATATTTAATAATTTATTGTTTGTTTATGAATCTGTGTATAATTATCTTAAGTATATGTAGATTTTATGCAATTGAATCCTGTAGAATAAGTATGAATGGGAATTGAATTCTGAAGGAAGAATGTTAATAAAATCAATCTAAGGAGACAAAGGGTGCATTTGTTGAATGTGTTAAAGAATGGGATGTGGCAATGATGCATTTGGGTGCTGGTAATGAAATCTAACCCAACAAGACACAATGACCAAAGTATTGCAAAATGGTGAAATTTGGAAATTAGAGGTTGGATTCTAGAGGTTGTAAAGCTTGAAATTTTATTTGTGGAATTGTTGCTTGAAAGCTTGTCTTCAAAGAAAACAAAATCATTTGGGCACTTTGTGTTGGACACATGCTATGTTGAATTAAATAGTGCAGTAGATCATTAGAAATACATACACTCAGTGAATGATCGAGCTAAAACGCATGGGTAGCTTCATAATGTTAACATCATACTATTTCTAAAAAGTTTGGGTATTTGGTGGCTTTTGTTGAACAGATTTTATATTGAAACAATTGCATATTCATAGTAATCGTTGTTTTAAAAAAACACCCATATTATTAACACTGTAAAAGTGCAAGATCATTCAATTGAATATTATTGATAGGTCATGTTATATTCCTAGCATTCAAGTTTGAGAGAATTCCAACAAGAACTGGAATTACTACTTTAACTCATTGTTGATATCTCAGTGGCAAAGCATTGTTTAATGGTAACTCAATGTTGAGAGAAATATGGAGGAGATTCACCAGAATAAAAATGTAAAGACTAAGAATTATTTACATCAAGTTATAGATTGGAATATAAAATATATGCAAAGTTATACATTGGAGAAGAGCACCTAGCTATGGATAGAAAGCATTTTGGAAGCTTACAAGTGAATAACTAGAAACAGAGTAACTTTGTGTTTTTCTTTGTTCCTTACTACAAGCTTGGTTTATTCTCGTAGTTTTGTATTTATTCTTTTATTTTTGGGTTGGATTTGTTTATCCATGTTGGGTTGAAGTTGTGGGTTCCATACCAGTCATTGATAGGGAGGTGGAACGCTAGGAACCAAGCAAAAGGGTTAATCAACGTTTGGGAAATTGGAAGTTTGTGTATGTTCTCCTCGATCCTACATAAGTAAATCTTTGACTTTCTTTTGTATTTTGGTCACATTGTTGTGGTCATGTGGAGATGGATAAGATGGAAATGGGGTTAATATCGTTGTTGGTAATGTACAATGGTGATGAGACTCATGACAAGGCATGTGAGAAAAAATAGACTATCAATAGTTTCCACATACTTTCCCCCTAATATGTGAGGTCAAGAGTTCATTATATCGCTAAAATATATCATAAGTTTTTTACTCTTCTTATCCATAAGAAACCATGACCACTAGGACAAGGAAAAGGTGAGAAAGTTAGAGAAGCTCCACCCCCTAAGGGGGCTATAGAGGCCATACCTACACATAAAATGACCAAAGGAGTGTGGTGGATACAATCTCAAATATAAAGGAAAAGACATACCCATGCTTGTATTAGTGTCTTCATACACTATGAGATCAAGCCCACGAGGGGTTTGATCAATATATGTGATAAAATATTAGGTACAGCACATCATGGGGGTCAAAGAGGCACTCAATACAAGTAGACAAATATGGTCCAACCCAAAGATAATATGAAGTATATGACTAGAAACAATGGCACCATGATAGGATGCGAATCACAAAAATTGAATCCTTGTTGAAATTAGAGGGGGGCAAGACCTGGAATACCTGATAGTGTGAGAAACTCTTTACAAATGGATTAAATGATGAAACACTAAGCCAAACATGTCTAAGGAATTTTAATTGAAATTGGATCATTGTAGCCAACACAACTCAGACGTCACAGAAGCTAGGGACTGAAGGGATTCTATAATAGACTCAAGAGCTAGAGGGAGTCATGAATGTATGAGGTCTTTGACCATACCAGGAAAAGGAAACCACCACATGGTATGATTCTTAATGGTGTGATAAGGAGTTAAAGTTGAGCACGTGAGAACCAACAAATCCAAGGGGAAATAAGGTCTTCCCTTAGTTGGCCCAAGGTAACTCATCAATGATGGTTATGGAGCCAAGGTACATAATGCCTCTAGGCCTATCCTCTAGAACACATGTGTTAAAGTTGATAGATGGAGGATTCTTGATAACAAAGTAATGAGGGGTCTTTGTATAGTAACACAAGGTATGATACAAGGATATAAAGGGATTGGGACTGAGACACCAAGGGGGAGTAAAGGGTCATAGAGAAAGGGAGTCAAACTTCCTTTGTTCAGAGCATGAAGACATGGATGACTTAACAACATATGTATAACTCATGATAATATATGGGAAGGAATACAAAGGGATGAGTAGGGGAAATAACTACTACAAAAAAACAAACTCATGAAAGGGAATGAGGGGTTAGTAAGGTCAACACTGTATGGGGACTAACATCAGGAAACTTCCATGGGCGACACATCACAAAATGCTCTAAACATGGGTGACTAGGGAGATTGCCATAAGAGATCATATAATGTCTACAATAGCAATAAGGGACATTATTGAAAAGGTTTCTGAAGTACTCAAGCACTTAATAAAAAGAGAGGAAGTCAATGTGATAATTTTCCAAAATGTAACCAAGTGAATCAATGAAATAGTTGAAATATGTCTTCCAAATCCATCACAATAATTTAACAATATATCGATATTTCAAACCAAGATAGGATGCTCTATCATAAAGAACTCACAAATGGGGAGATTTCTAATCTTGAAGAAAGGATAAATAACAATAAGATACAACCAAACCCTAAAAAAAACCAATAAAAGAAGGCACAGGAAAACAAAACAACATAACTTAAGAGAAACTAAAAAATATAAAAGGAAGGGGCAGAAAAACAAAACAACATAACTTAAGAGAAACTAAAAAATATAATAAACATTAGACAAATAAAGAAAGAATTGCAAAGGACCACACAAAATAAAAAAGATATACAAAATAGAAAGAAGAACAAAATTAAAAAAACTCTTAAAAAAAATAAAGAAAACAAGAAAAATAATAATAAACATTTTTTTTTAAATAAATTAAAATAAAAGAATAACAATATCAACATAAAGAAAATATGTTTATAAATAAATAATTTAATAAAACTAACATTTTATTATAGTAAAGAAAAATAGACTTAGAAGATAGAATAAAATAAAAAAATAAAATAAACCAAACAACCAGGATGACCAAAAATTCAAAATAAATAACAAAACAAACGCCAAAATGAGAAAAAAAAACAAAAACAAAAATACAAAGTACAAGAAAAGAAGGAATGAGAAAAAACCAAGAGAAAATTCAAAATGAAAGAATAAGGATAGGGGTAACATGAATCAAGAGAAAGGATACATTAGGAGAAGAAACATGAAGATGAGGAGTTACCTGAGTGAAGCCTAAAGGCTGAGGTGGGTCATCCAGTTCTTGTTGATTTTCTAATATTTGATAAATTTTTGTTTTGTTTTTTAAATAGGTCATCCAATTCTTGTTGATTTTCTAATATTTGATAAATTTTTGTTTTGTTTTTTAAATAAAATATTAAATTTTTATTTTAAATAGAGTTTTACTTTAAAATGGTTGGCTCCCCTACAGGTGTGAAGGCCCTCCTCACTCCATACAATGAGCACTCATAGGATAGATGGATGGATCCTTGAACCTCTTAATGGAAGAAGAAGGAAGCCTGTAATCTTTCACATTTTGCCTTTTGCTTTTTTCCTTTTCACAGAAGCCAAAAGCCAAGTCCACCGGGTCCACAAGCCCAAGCCCAAGCCCAAGAAAAATAGACTTAGAAGATGGAATAAAAGAAAAAAAGAAAAAAAAACCAAACAACCAGGATGACCAAAAATTCAAAATAAATAACAAAACAAACGCCAAAATGAGAAGAAAAAAAAAACAAATACAAAAATACAAAGTACAAGAAAAGAAGGAATGAGAAAAAACCAAGAGCAAATTCAAAATGAAAGAATAAGGATAGGGGTAACATGAATCAAGAGAAAGGATACATTAGGAGAAGAAACATGAGGATGAGGAGTTACCTGAGTGAAGCCTAGAGGCTGAGGTGGGTCATCCAGTTCTTGTTGATTTTCTAATATTTGATAAATTTTTATTTTGTTTTTTAAATAGGTCATCCAGTTCTTGTTGATTTTCTAATATTTAATAAATTTTTGTTTTGTTTTTTAAATAAAATATTAAATTTTTATTTTAAATAGAGTTTTACTTTAAAATGGTTGGCTCCCCTACACGTGTGAAGGTCCTCCTCACTCCATACAATGAGCACTCACAGGATGGATGGATGGATCCTTGAACCTCTCAATGGAAGAAGAAGGAAGCCTGTAATCTTTCACATTTTGCCTTTTGCTTTTTTCCTTTTCACAGAAGCCAGAAGCCAAGTCCTCCGGGTCCACAAGCCCAAGCCCAAGCCAAAGCCAAGCAAGTACACTAGAAGGAATCATCCTTGAACCTTGGAACCTTTTTATAGAAGCCTTTATTCAGGAGACACCGATCTCACCGATCTCAAGAGCCATACCCTGGTGTTTCAGATTCTGCAAATGCACCTAGATTAAAGATATGATATTTTAAAGATTTTGTTCAATTTTAATTTATTTTATTCTTTTGAAAAATCAATCAAACTTCTAATTCAATAAAAAAAAAAAATTACCATTATCATCAAAAAAATTGTTTTGTTTTTTTAATAAAAGATTAAATTTCTACTTTATATAAAGTTTTATATATAATATAATAATAACGTTTTAAAGATTTTGTTAATTTTAAATTAATTTAAATTTTTGAAAATCAATCGAAGTTCTAATTCGATAAAAAATTCTTCACTATTAATGTCATTTTCTTAAAATTGTAGTTCATTAACTTCCTTGGTGGTGATTTAAAACTCAAAAAAATCTTTGTTAAAGCTTGAGAAGGATTCTAAAATGACCCTATTCCGCACCTATATAAGTGGGCACAAAGCCAAGAACGTGAATTCAAAAGGTTGGATATGGTATCACACGCAATGATTTTATGAGAATTAGAGCAAATAAAATCATGGCAAGGAAAGGTATTTGGTAATTGGAGGTGGATAAATATGTATTGGTTTTAAGTAACAACATTATTATGTGATAATGGAATAACATGTGTAGTGTTACAAATAGTATATTTATTGGCATGATTTTATATGACATTTAAAAATAAATTGTATTTATATATGTAAATGTATAATAAACAAAGGGGTGGCAAAAGCAGGAGGGGTGGTTTTCAATTTTAAAGGAAAAATAATCCTAAAATATCCTTGGGGTTTGGAAAGTAAAAATTAATAATTATGTTGAATTCTATGCGCTTCTCCAAGGTTGTAAGTTGGCAAGAAGAGCAAGTATAGATAATATATCCGTCTTTAGAAAATAGTCTTTGAATGTCAGGAATATGGTAACTTCCTCTCAACTTGGCAGCCTACGTTTGCAGAGACAAGTGATCCGAATAAAACAAGAATTTGAAAATTTTCTCCCAAGTAAGGTGGTGACATATCCTAAGAGAAAACAACATGGAAGTTGATGCCCAAGCAAATAAAGTAGTAAGGTTAGTAGAACACCCCCTAAAGGTTATTGCTGAGGGGGATATGCGGGATCAGGTCCCATAATAGATTGGAAATGACATCACCTGATTGAATCATGTCGGCTTATGAGTTTTTACGGAAGGAAGGGACAGATGTCAGACACTTATCACAAGCTATCATGCGAAAAGGTGGAACGAGCTTGTCAACTAAATATTGCAAGCATGTGGGAGACACGTTCCTTTAGGAAATTAGTACACTAGTACGAAGTGCGATTAGGAAGGGACGGTGGCATTATATCATTTCATTTCTGTTATTCATTCCTGGCTGCAGAGACACGGGAGAAAATTAGTTTACATGGCCAAGATTATTTCTGGGGGATACGTCAAAATGCCGCAACATGGATCAAGTAATTTTTTTTACTACGCACACACACAATTGACCTGTTGTTGCACCTTGGGATGATCGTGCCTGATCTCAGCTGTTGCTGATCGTGTCGGATCTGGTCGCACTCCCCTGCAGTTGTGCCTTCCTCCAATGCCATGGCCCCAAGAGGGGGTCTCGAGGCTTCCTCTCCTCTTCCCCTAGATCTGGTGGCCTTCAAAAAGCTGATCGAGATCTGTGGCAAACGCAAGATGAATGATACTCAACACAAACTTTTCAAAAATTTGGATAGTATCCCCATCATTTCCAGCCCAGCTGAAGAAACTTGTCGTTTGACTTTGAATATAGTAGATCGAGGACTCATCGATCAGTTCACAAGCCTTTGGCCCTCCCCCAAGGTCGTTGAGGCATGGGTGTAAAGGAACTGGAGACCGTTAGTAAAGGAAGGCATCATAAGCCATTTTGTAGGCAAGGGATTCTATGTGTTCGTGTTCGATGAAGGAGAAGACAAAAGTCTCATTTTTAGGAATGGACCATACTTCATGGGCCCTCAGGGATTATATTTGAATAAATGGACCCCATATTTTGACCCTACGCAAGATGTGTCGTCGGAATTTCTGGTGTGGGTACACCTCCCTCACTTACCCTTGCACTGCTGGAACCCGAAGTCACTGGAATCCATTGGCAACACCCTGGGAAAATAAATAGATCGAGCATAGAGAAAGGATAAGTACTCCTGCATAAGAATCTGTGTTGAGGTGGATATGGAAATAGGGTTACCAGAAGCAATTAAACTAATGGTCACAGATTGGTCACACATCTAGAAACTGGATTACAAAAAACTTCTTTTTAAATGCAGGTTTTGTCATAGCTATGGCCACTTTGCGAGATACTGCAAGAAAAAGGCTGAGGAAGATGTGGAGAAATACAAAGGAGAACAATGGATTCAGGCCCAGAAAACATCCTCGGCAAAGACAAACATCAGGAAAAAAGGAAAAGAGGTGTTGACGGGGTTTAGTGCTCCAGCAGTAGGGTAGAAACAAGAAAGTGGAAATGAAGACCAGTCAAGGGAAAAAGCTTCGAGAAATCCTTTTGGAATACTCAGGGCAGTAGAAGAAAATCCAGAATCAGTAAATGAGGATATAGAGCAACAAATTCTCCCTCTAGCAGTTGAGAAGGAAATGAAAGAAACATCCCACCTCGGATCCCTAGCAGGGACCTTCTCCTCACCCTCCTATGCAGAGATAACAAGGAAAAAACCTCTGAAATACTCGGGGTCATCGGAAGATGAGTCTTTTGAGAGGCCCTCAAAAAAAGCAGGGAGGAAATATCACAGGGAATCTGGAGATGAAGAAGAAGAGAGGCAAAAAATGCAGGGCATCCAATCCACCATCGAAATGTCAACCGGGAGAAATACCAGAACAAGGCCTCCTAAGGGAGGTTCATCCCACCCCAATATCAGTAAAGAATGCGGCTAGTCTCTTGGAATTGCAGAGGACTGGGAACCCTTCGAAAGCCAAAGTAGTCAAAGATCTTCTGAAAATAGAAACTCCTGAGATCCTCATTCTCCAAGAGACTAAGATTGAAGGGGAAACCCTTCTACAGGTCAGCAATTCAAAGTGGAAGAAAAATGCAGGGAAGGCCATAAGTGCCAGAGGCACCTCTGGGGGCCTTGCAACTTTGTGGTCAAAAGAGGAGTTTCAACTAGAAGTCTCGTTTGAAACGCAACACTGGATCTTCACTGAACTTTTCCATTCTTCAAGTAAGCTCACCTTTTCACTCTTCAATCTATATGTTCTTGTACTTCATTCAGAAAAGAAAGATTGATGGCTAACTCTTTCATATTTCATAGAAATATATTCCCCCAGGAATATAATAGTTGTTGGAGATCTAAATCTTGTCTTTGATCCAAAAGAAAAGAGGGGAGGAAACACTAGAAATGATCAAATGCTACCCCTGGTAGATGATCTTATACATCAATGGGATCTTCTAGATGTCAAGTCAAAGAGAGACCTTTACACCTGGACAAACAATAGAATTGGGGTTGATCGCATTGTTGCCCGCCTAGATCGTTTCCTTGTCCAGAGTTCATTACTGTTGGGGAAGTAGTTAATCTTCTCTAAAATTCTCCCAAAGTTGAATTCATACCATAAACCCATCCTACTACGGGTAGAAGAGGAAGAGAACTTGGGTCCCATACCCTTTCGATTCAGTCCACTCTGGATTGAAAAAGAAGGGTTCATGGAAAGCGTTATATCAGCTTGGTCCACATCAATGACAGGGTCTCCTTCTTTTGTGTGGGAGTAGAAGCTAAAGGCCACAAAGATAGCACTGAAAGAATGGGTTAGAAAGCCCAATAATACCCCTACTAGGCATGGAAAGGAGACAGTACAATAGTTGGAGAATCTTCAAATATATCTTAAGAGTAAGGAAATCACTTGTACATAATTAGAAAAAGAGCAAGCACCCCAAGCTAAGTCTTATCTCTCTTTTCGGTAAGAAGAAGAATTTTGGAGGCTTAAGTCTCGAATCCTGTGGTTAAAGGAAGGAGATCGAAACACCTCCTTCTTCCATAGAAAATGCAGAGCCAGACTATCCATAAATCATATTTCTGAAATAACCTCTTCAGATGACACTCTCTTCAAAGGTCAAGATCAAATAAAGTTAGCAGCTGAAACTCATTTTCAGAACTTGTATAAAGATAGTAGAGAAGGCAGGGAGGAAGTAATCTCTGACTTCCTTTCCCACATCCCTCTTTTATTCACCAGGGAAGATAACACAACACTCACAAACCCATTTACTGAGGAAGAAATATTTAGTATAATTTGGTCCATGGAGCCGGACAAGGCCCCTAGGCCTGATCGTTTTTCAATCCATTTTTATAGGTTGTGTTGGGATATCATCAAGTCTAATTTTATGATAATGGTAAAATATTTTCAATATAAATCCAAAGTGGGAGGTAGTACTAACTCTACTTTCCTTTCTCTAATACCCAAAGAAGTGAATCCGGACACTTTTGTATTCAGGCCAATCTCACTATGCAACGCCTCCTACAAAATTATGTCTAAAATTCTGGCAAACAAAATTAAACCTCTTCTTGGGAAACTCATTTCACCCACACAGGGAGGATTTCTCAAAGGGAGACACAAATTGACAATGTGATCCAAGTGCAAGAAGCCATCCACTCTAGTTACCAACAGAAGGAGCAAGGAATGATAATAAAGCTCGACATGGAAAATGCATTTGACCGGGTAAAGCACTCTTTTCTTTACAAAGTTGTCCTTTCCTTTGGGTTCAACACTAATTTTTTTCAACTTGATCAAAGCATGCATAGGAAAACCATGGATATATCCACTTGTTAATGGCAGACCGACCAACTAATTTTAAGCCTCAAGAGGAATAAGACAAGGTTGGCCCCTCTCTCCTTTTTTCTACATTCTGATGGAAGATTCGTTGAGTAGAAAATTAACAACAGAAAATAAAGCTGGGACAGCTCTAGGAATTAGTATAATGAAAGGAATATATCCTATCAATCATGCACTCTTTGCAGATGATTCACTGTTGTTGGGGGGAGCTGTTAGATTTTCTTAAAATATTATTAGATTATCTAGGATCTTTATCTAAAAGAATATCAAATACAACAAAATGCATAAGATGTAAAACATGCATAAGACACAAATATTTTCATCGGAGAAACCATAAAGGAGAAAATCCCACAAACTTCTTCAAAATAGTAAGATGATCAAAAGGAGTAATAGGAAATGTCTAGCGACTATCTTTTTCTCCTCCTCTAACTGTCTCTCTCTCTCATGCACCTTAGAGAGTGTGTGTGGAGTGTATAAATGAGGGAGAGCGCCTCCCTATTTATACCCTTTCAAGTCACTGACCAAATATAAGACTCGAGCCTATATGTCATCTCACATGGGGCCAACTTCTCCTAGAGAGACCACAATTACATATTACATGATGTTACACTAGGGACTATTGCCCCGACTTACAATGGAGGTTGTACCTCAAGGTCTAGACACAATTTAGACATCCCATAAAGGGGTAACACACATCCCCAATGGGGGTACAACAACATACAATGATAATATACATCAAAATATCTTCTGAAGTTACAAATACATCAACACTCCCTCTTAACTAGGAAGGTATTCTCTCTCTACACAGTCATCAACACATCTGGTTGGGTCTTCATTGCATCATCATCATCACAGAGTCATAGAGTCTTCATCGTAACTATTGCCATCATCTTCTTATAATTTGATCATCGTCCCATACTATCTATCATCAGAATTTTCTACAATGCCAGCCCTTTTTCATGTTGGATGTAGGCGTAGTCCTTTGCCAGGTCTTCATCTACAGTGCCAACCCTTTTTCATGTTGGATGTAGGCCTAGTCCTCTGCCAAGTCTTCATCTACGGTGCTAGCCCTTTTTCATGCTAGATGTAGGCATAGTCCTCTTCCAAGTATTCATCTACAGTGCCAGCCCTTTTTCATATTGGATGTAGGCATGGTCCTCTATCTGGTCTTCATCTACAGCGCCAACCCTTTTTCATGTTGTATGTAGGAATATCCCTCTGCCATGTCTTCATCTATAGTGCCAACCCTTTTTCATGCTGGATGTAGGCCGAGTCCTCTACCAGGTCTTCATCTACAGTGCCAGCCCTTTTTCATGTTGGATGTAGGCCTATCCCTCTACCAGGTCTTCATCATCACTGCAAGCAATCCATCAAGTAGGTACATCTCAGGACTTATTATATGCCTCTTTCAAAACCTGCAGGATCTCCCAGGACTGATTATATGCCATTGCAAAACCTAAAGGAGCATCCTAGGACTGATTACATGCCTTGCAACACCTGTGTACCCTACTGTTACCTCATCATCTTCAGATAATCTCATTTTCACACGGAGCACAACCCAAATACACATAACACAACACTTACATCAACAACCATGGGAGGCCCAACCTACCACCATGTCGGAAAGGCTCTCAGCACTTACATGAATGACCATGGGAGGCCCAGCCTACCACCATGTAGGAAAGGCTCAGCACATACATCAATGACCATGGGAGTCCCATCCTACCACCATGTCGAAAAGGCTTCATCACTTGCATCAACAACCATGGGAGGCCCAGCGTGCCACCATGTCGAAAAGGCTCATGTGTATCTACGTCTTTCGGTCTCATCACTTCCCCTTGGAAGGAATCTCTATCTAAAGTACACCAAGCTTCTCTCTGAAGTATTCAAACTTCACTCTGGCCATTTCTAGCATAGAATCACATTAGGACTGATTACGTCCAAGGATAACCTATAAGCTTCGCCAGGACTGATTACATCTGAGGACAACCTACATGACTGATTACGTCTAATCAACCTACGAGCTTCGCCAAGATTTTATGCTCAAATAACTTGTCTCACTGGCTATGCTAGAACTCATCACTCCCTCTTTCGAAAGATATTGATCTGGATCACATAATGGAGCTTCACTGCTCCTCTCTGCATCATACAAAAATGCAAATCATATGAATCAAATCAAATAGTAGCTTTCAAAAGAAACATACTACCTCACAAATAGCTGAGAAAGTGGCAATATATTTTGCCTCAGTTGTACTCAATGCCATGCAGAATTGCATCTTGCCAAACCAATAGCCCATACTAGATCTCAGACAAAAGAAGCAACCCATGGTGCTCTACTTCTTAGTGGCACTACCAATCTAAATCAACATAACCATGCAGGTTAGTCTTCCAATTCGTATCATACTTGAGCCCATACTCAACTGTACCCTTCAGGTACCTCACTGCATGCTTTGCAACCAGGTGAGCATGTCTCGGATCTGTTAGGAACTGGATCAAGTCCTTCACATCAAAGCATGTGTATGGTCTTGTATTTGTCAGGCACATCAATGAAAAAATCATATGACGATACATTGTGGGATCAACTGTCTCTGATGAAGCAACACTCAATAGCTTCTGGTTCGATGCCATAGGTGTGGCCATGGCTTTGCATTCCATCATCCTGAACCTCTTCAGGATATCCATTGCATACTTCCCTTGTCCAAGGGAGATTCCATCCGCACTCTACCACACCTCCATGCCTATAAAGTAGTGTATCATACCAAAGTCCTTCATCTCGAACTCGGCAGCAAGTCTCCTTCTTGCATCTTTAATGAGTTTCTCTTTTCCTGTTAGGAACAGGTTATCGACATATAATAGGAGCATCATTGGTATTCCTCCTTCAACCTTGAAGTAAAGTTTGGAATCCACTTTACTCCCAGTAAATCCTAGAGCCATCAATAAGCTGTCCATCCTGTCGTACCATGTCTAACCTTAGTATCTTCTGTAGTCACTCCCTCTGAAGTGGAGCATCATTCTCCCTCTGCCTTTCATACTCTATGTATTGAAACATTCTATAATGGAGTGACAATTAGCTTCCGAAGCTACTAATATTCTATGTATCTATCTAGGGTCACTGGACACCAAGATCCTCTATCTTGAACTTTGTTGAAAAGTTATTCTCGCACCCATTTGTGAGATTGTCATCCTCTATAGGCTTTCATCTTCAATCTTGTAGCAAAGGTTAAGATATTCATCACTCTAGGTGATCTTCAAGCTCCTTATGTAACTATATGTTCTATCCCATGGGTGCCTTCTGAGCTCGTAGAAGACATTCTTTAATTTGCACATATGAGTCTTCATGTCATGTGTCTCATCTCCCAGTGGTTGCTCTACGTATACTTGACTCGTCACTGGTGCAAATGTATCTTCGTAGTCTGTGCCTTCTTTCTGTGTGAAGCCTCGTGCTACAAATATTGCCTTGTATCCCATGATGTTGCCATCTACTACATGCTATATCTTGTAGATCCAAATGGAAGACACTACAGACTTCCCTTCAGGTCTCGACACTACATCCTAAACATCATTCTTCTTTAACTGGTCCTCTTTTATCATAGTCTCCTTCCCTTTCTTATTGTCTACTTATTCTTAGCTGGAAGACTCTATATCAATGATGTCGCTCAACAGTGTCACATAACTAGAGTGTGTTTGAGGCCTCTTTCTTTCTTTGGAAGTATCCTCATAGTATTCTTCATCTTGGATTATTTCTCATGCCCAAGTTGGTATTCATCTCTCGAGGTGGATCTACCGTTCTCTTTATATTCTTCTGAAGCTCTTTCTTTCGCCATGGTGTCTTTGACCCGGGAAGCTTCATGTTCCTCTTATGAACTATCATTAC
Organism: Pseudotsuga menziesii; assembly: GCA_001517045.1. Lineage (NCBI taxonomy): Eukaryota > Viridiplantae > Streptophyta > Pinopsida > Pinales > Pinaceae > Pseudotsuga > Pseudotsuga menziesii. Next base: position 9,386 of record LPNX010956237.1, on the reverse strand, counting down.
TTGTTCTTTAGAATGACCTACAAGTCAAGTTCAGTTGTATGATTAGAAACATATCATAATTTCCAAAACATATTAATGGTGACAAGTATATGTCACATAGCCATGCGATTATTTTAGCCAATGCTGCAACATTCATCCATATCATGTACACATACAGTAATTTCTAGATGCATTCTAGCCCAATAATATTAAGAGTGTGAACTACTCCTAATATGCCAGCAAACAGGTTTCAATATAGTTAAGTAGTTATGGAATGTTGTACACCATCATTGACTTTTTACTCATTATGTGCAATTCAATAGTATAAATGAAAAATACTCAAACATCAATTGAATATAAACAAATGCATAACTAAACAATATCATGAAATGACAATTGAATACTTATCTTTATTTGTTTTGTGGGTAGACTCCTTCTTGAGCCTTCAACTTCATCATCGTCTTCATTCATAACAACATCATTTCTTATCCAAATGCTAAGATGGATAAGAGGTTCTTCAAGAATTGAGTCCTTCATATTCATCATCGCTTGAAGGATCTTCTTTGAATCGTAAGACCTTGATATTTAGTTGCTCCCATCTTCTCTTCTCTTATTAGGAGTCGATCCTCTTCTTGTGTGCACTCTTCCCAGAGTCTGCTGAAGGTAATCACTTCCTTCTGGCACACATTCCTCGAATGAAATCCCATGATCTTGGGAATCCATTCAAGGTGGTTATAACAATCTCTTGTTCTTCTTCGATTACTTCGTCATAACATCGAACACTTCCTTTTGGTGTATTCAATGATGACACATGAGGGATGAGATGATGTTTAATAGAATCTGTAATGATTCTCTTGGCTCTAGCCTTAGCCTTATCTCCCTCTCGCTCTTAGAATTTTCTTACTGAAATACTAATCCAAGTCAATTTCTTTAAGGATCACGGAGGTCCTATACTTCCATACTCAGAAGTCATCAGCTTCACCAATATTTTCATCAAGATGGGTTTGATTAGTCATTTTAAAATGAGAACCTCAAATGTAAATAGCAAAAATTTAGATCTTACTGATTTGAGGTGCCCCTCCTGGTTCAGGAACTGGCTGATCTAGGGTTTGTTAGAGAAACCCTAATTTTTAAAACTTGAAATTTCAAACTTCTTATTGGATAGAAAGATAGGCCTCTTCAAGGCAATCTTCCCAATGTACTCCTTTTTTGAAAACAGTTGAGAGAAGCTCCCAGAACAGAAAGCCCTAGTTTTCCAATTTCTTCTGCAGAAATGACTGATATTGATTCTATTGTATCTCTGAATTTTTAGATCCTTAAGGTCTGAAACTTCTCACTATGATATCTTGATAAGTCTTATTTCCAACCCCATAGGTTAGAGCATAAATGAATTCTCCAAGTGGGACTTATTCAGATTTTCCCAAGGTGATTGTTTTGGGGATCGTTCAACATAACGAACTTGTACGGACTTCCATGTGTCATTGTTTCACATTCTAGGTTTAAAAAGCATACCATAGAAACTACAGTTGGTTCCCTACCTGCAACATCTTACAAAACTTAGTTTGGACCTTCCTAGCCCGAGATATAGAAAATCTCCCTAGGTCGCATGTTTATGATTGTATTCTGGAGGAGGTTGGAACCCTGATTTGGAGGAACCATATCTCCTGAAGTATAGCGAATCTAAGGCTGAATTTATGTTTGGCCTGTAAAAATTTCGACTTCTGATCCTTCTCCAATATTGCATTATAGTGAAAGTGCTAGAATGAATAAATTCAGTCTTCTAGGGTTTTCAGGCATGAAACCCTAATTTGCATTAGCTGCCTTTGTAGTTGTATTTCAGCTGTATAGTGAAAATTATTTGATTAAGAAACTGCTACCACCAATAGATGCACCCTAGTGAGGCAAGTTAGCCTAGCCCTCCTTGATTGATGATCTGTGGAGAGGACACCTTCAAATAGGAAGCCCTAGTTCCCGCAGCTGCATAGTGCCTTCTTTCAGAGAGGCTTTGATACCATGTTATATTTTCTTAAGATCTTATTAGACTATCTAGGATATTTATCTAAAAGAATAACAAGTAAAACAAAATTCATAAGATGTAAAATATACACAAGACACAAAGATTTTCATCAGGGAAACCATAAAGGAGAAACCCCCACAAACTTCTTCAGAATAGTAAGATGATCAAAAGCAGTAATAAGAAATGTGCATCAACTATCTTTCTCTCCTCCTCTGACTATCTCTCTCTCTCATGCGCCTTAGAGAGTGTGTGTGGTTTGTATAAATTAGGGAGAGTGCCTCCCTATTTATACCCTTCCAAGTCACTGACCAAATATAAGACTCAAGCCTACATGTCATCTCACATGGGGCCCACTTCTCCTAGAGAGACCACAATTACATATTTCATGATGTTACACTGGGTACTATTGCCCCGAATTACAACAGAGGTTGTACCTCAAGGTCTATACACAATTTAGACATCCCGTAAAGGGGTAACATACATCCCAAATGGGGGTACAACAACATACAATGATAATATACATCAGAATATCTTCTGAAGTTACAAATACATCAACAAGATCCTCCATTAATATAGCCAAGGTCTTCAGTGGAATCCTCCAAGACTTATGCAGCATATCTGGAGCCCTCATCAACAAAAGGAAGAGCGATGTGTTTGGTTGGAATGTAGAGAAGCATGATATCCTCCAAATTGGCCACTTCTTGGGCTTCTTGCGGCTTTGCAATTTGGGAAAAAATTAAATATCTTCATTGTGGGCTGATGTTCTAAGCAAAATCAAAATCAAAATCAAAGCCCGCGGAGGTCAATGGCTCACCAAAGCTGGTAAATTCACACTAGTTAAATCGGTTCTCTCCTCTTTACCAATTTATCAGGCTTCCTTTCTCTTAGCTCTGAAAATGATCATGGAACAGGTCTCCAAGCTAATCCATGATTTTATGTGGCAAGGTCGAAAAGGAAATCATAAAAAATTCTACTTAGTAAAGTGGGACACAATCAAACAACCTCTGGCAGAAGGAGGGCTGCAGATACGAGACTATGGGCTCATGAACATGGCAACGAGAGGAAAAATCCTATGGAATTTATACTCAAACAATAGGCACCTTGTCAGTATTATACTAAGGAAAAAATATCTTTGAAAGGTGCATCTCTGCGTAACCTGCAGACTGATAAAATCCCCAAAGGAATGAGCACATGGAATCTATGAAGGAGGGGGATCAATTTCTTCCAAAAACACCTGTATTGTATCCCTTGCAATGGTAAAGGCATGTTGTTGTGGCAGGATAAAATTATGGGGCAGCTATCTCTCGACAACATGGAGGAATTTAAAGGTGCCCGAGAGTGGCTTAAACTACATGGTTATAACACACTGACAGAAATTTCATCGTGGGATGAAGTGGAAATTGGAAAGCTTGGGACATTCCACGGCTACCAGATCAGCTGGAAAGAAAAAAAAGCTCCTTTATACTACTCTCACGGATCTGGCTCTGGTATAACAACGTCTGAAGGATCGATGGGGTTGGGAAAATAAGGGAGTTTACACGGCTGCGTAGGGGTATGCTGCACTTCAAATGCAGCAAGCGCTAGCTCTCCCAACTTCATTTTGGAAACAAATCTAGGATCCCCTTAGTCTGTCCAAAATAAATTTCTTTTTTTGGGTTCTAATGCACAAAAAGGTGTTGACTGGGGAAAATTTAACAAAACGTCACATCATCGGCCCTCATAGATGCTCCATGTGCTACAGCAATTCTGAAAACCAATGACCATATTTTTGTGGACTGTAAATTCACCCAAGAATTTTGGTCTCTCACTCTCCATGACCTCAACATTTATTCTTCGAAGAATATCCCTCTAGTTACGCTCTTCTCCACTTGGAGAATGAGATATCCACAATTAATTCGAGGAAAGTCTGCGTGGAGCAGAATATGGGTTTCAATTCCCAAATATGCTTGCTGGAATATTTGGCTCGCTAGAAATGATCAAATTTTTAATAATACCCAACATCTATCCCTTAAGGTGGCTGCTAAAGTCAAAGATCTTCTTATTGAAATGGTGGTCATTCAAACTTTTAAGAAGGGTTATTCACTTCTCCTCGAAGAAAAGAAATGGATGGGCACTTACACTTTCAGAGACAGAAACAAGGTATCTGGTCGAACTAGCATAAATCCAAGGTGGCGGTTAAGAGACACGGAAGTAGTATTTCAAGCTTGGTGTAGGTCCGATGGTAAAGCTACGATCTTCTTTGACGGTGCCTCCAAAGGAAATCCAGGGATGGCAGGAGCTAGCGCAGTGATATACTCCTTGGATGGTATTAGATTAGAAATTTTTAGTTGGAGACTTGGCCAGAAAACCAACAATCACGCAGAAATTCTTGGGCTTCTAAAATCCTGTCAGATAGCTCGAGGAAAAGGGATTAAAGAAATACAAGTATTCGAGGACTCGTAAATACTGATAAATATATTAAATTCAGAGGATATTTTCAACAACCCGTTGCTCAACAAGACATTACAAAGGTTGAGGCTTGTGTTGCAAGAATTCTACTTCTCCTTTTTTTCCATATTCTGTGCGGCTTGAACAAGGAAGCGAATGCAAAGGAAATTTTGGGCTACCTTTTGACTCAAGGAGCTATGAGGAAGAACGAGGAAGAAATTAATTGGGCACCAATCCCATAGTCATGTGCTAGTTAGAAAGGAGCTGGTATAGAAGCCTTTAAGGTGACTACTGAGTGATTGTATTGAAGGTTGCTTTGGGTATGACCCAACCATTATTCTTTTATAAAAATTAACCGTTTTAGTTTAAAAAAATGCCGCAACATGGAGAAATCAGGTGCATGAGAACCTGCATACATTGAAATCTCCCCCTGTTGTAGGATGAGAATGGAGGTGTAGATAAGAAAATAAGAAGCTTAGAGAGGGAGTTCAGTCGAGACATGGATAAAATGGAACATCGTATGGACGGTGAGGAAGAATTATGAGACCAAGAAAAAGAAGCAAACCAAAAGATTGGTGAGATCAAAGAAGAATTGCAAAGAGATAAAGTTAAGATTAAAAATATGGAAGAAAAGCTTAAGGTACTGGAATTCCATTTAGTAATGTTAATTCAAAGAGTGTAAGATCTATAGCATGGGATGATGAGAGAAGTGAATGGTTTTCTCCGTAACCCGATGGAAGAGGAAAACTTGGGGTAGATGTCAGATCAAGCTCAAGTCAAGCTAGAGTTCATAGTGCGCTCTTCAAAAGAACATTGGGTCCAGTAATATGTAGCTGTAGTGAATTTCCTAGTATGGGTCTTGAATTTCATATCAACTTGTATATGTCTATTTTTTAGAATCAAATTGTATTAGGTCTAGTGGAAAAGTTAGCGAGACCTTTTATTTCAATATGGGAGTCCTTATTGGAGGTGAAATATAGCTATAGATGTTTGTTACCACTGATAAGAAGAAAAGTAGAGAAGTATAACATATATAACCATGACATTTAGAATTTTTGGCCTTCGGGCGTCCATGTACTTCTGTTGTATGGGTCCTTCCTACAACTCTTTTTTTATATAAATAAACTTTTAATTGTTTCAGTAATAAAATAATATAATAAACAAAAAAGTTACACTTTGAATAGAGTTGCTTTAATACTTAGTTTGATATAAAATGATTTCTTTATAAAACTCAATAATAATAATCTATTTTTAAGGTCATATTGATAAGACCCCTTTGTTTCTGGGACAAGGATGTAATGGATGTACATACACTACATCTTTTTTTATTTGAACTTATGGACTTTTAGAAAGAAACACATATTCTTAACCATTAAACTCATTAAGGTTTTTTTTGCCATGAAAAATAACTATAATTTAATGAAGTATATGAAAAGAAGATCAACAAAATATACAAAAGTATACACTGAAAGAGGTGTTGCAGCTGCCTGTAGCCTTTACTCTTCCTCATGATTTTGGATCCTTTGAGTTTTTGGTCGTGTTTTAATTTTAGATGGTTGTAAAATCTTAACTCTCGCCCAAGGTTTGAATTGTGATTGCGTTTGGAATTTATGGTGAGTCGCAGATTCTAATTCTGTTTCGCTTGTTGATCGAACCAAGTGTTCTTTATTGTGGGTCGTCGTTGCGGAGGTATAACAGGTTTCTGTCCGTTGTTGAGTTTGAGAAGCTATCCAAAACACTTAATTTTTCTGTTAAAATGGGCGTCACACTATGTTAAATCGGTCGTTTTTGTCCTTTCCCTTTCGCCGTTGCGGCTCCCAAAGCGGCTTAGCGTCCGAAGCATAAAGAGCTCCAACTACCAATGCGTGTTGACCCTTTTCATCGCAGACTCGTAGTTTTTCTCTTCCGCCGTTGTGGCTAGGAAAGTCATTCATCTTCCGATTTAAAAGTCTTCCGACTTCCGACTAAAGCCTTTTTCCGCCCACGTTTCGCTTGTCCGTAGCTTATGTCTCTTCCGTCGTTGTGGTTGGGAAAACCATTTGGCTTCCGATGTCGGTTTCCTTTTGATTTGCAATTGAGTTTTCCTTCCCTCCCGTCGCATGCCTGTAGCCTTTACTCTTCCGCCGTTGCGGCTGGGCAAAGCTTTTGCTTTTGATGTCGATTTCCTCCCGTTTTCCGCAGTTGGTGTTTTTACCACGAGCGCGTAGGAGGACGAGGTAGGGTTGTCGGCATTTGTAAAATGATGATGGCGCACCTGGTCTTTTCTTGTGGATTAGTTGTTTCAGTAATATAATTTGCTGCTTTGTTTTGGAACGCAAATCCAATGAATGATGCATGTTGGTTTATTTGCAGGTGGACTCAAGGGATTGGTTAGACTACCAAGGAGACAAAGGCACCGACCCAAAAGAGCTATCAGTTACTAAATAGTTCATGAATACATAACAGACAACATAGAAGAATATGAAATGTTTGAAAGACGGAAAGGTCCAGCAGTTACCCAACTGATCATGAGCTTATGAAGAAAAGATGAAAAAGAGGAATATGAAGCGTGGGGGAACCGAAACGCCAGAAGTTTGGAGAAACCCAAGCGGTCTGCTGATTTTGTTTAAATTTCAGAAAGTTAGAAGTTACAGGGACTTTTTCCCTGGAAAAAACTTGTAAACCATTTGCTTGTAAGAGGAACTATTTCGTTTTGCAATCAGAAACTGCAACTTTTGGCCTGCTGGAGAAAGCGAAATGTGGAATGTATCAATGTGATTAAATGAACAATGTTGAAGGGGAACTATTTCGTTTTCAGTTGTGTTTCATTAACTGTGAGAGTGTTTAACTTCCTGAACCTATGTTCTTGTTGAATGCTTTTCAGTATATTTTGTGATGTTTTCCACTGTGAGTAATGAAAGTTGTTCATAAAACAATTGGCTAACTGGTTCAAAAAATCTGCAATTGTTCATGTGTCTTGAAAGAAGTGTCAGCTATCTGTAGCTTTTCATTATGCATGTACAAAATATATTACTCACCAATGAATGATAATCCTGCTCCCTAGGGATAGATTAGGTAGGTAGTTTTAATTTCTTGTTGTATGTGATCTAGATGCTAGTGAGTCTAAGACGAGAGGTAAGAACCTGCGCATCACATTGTGAATACTCCTTGCATCCTTCATCACCCTGCATGGTTAATTAGGCCCTTGCATATCATATTTAAGTCAAAAAATACAAAAATACACGGTGGACCGGGCCGCAACTGGTAAAGCCTTTGTTTTTTTTACTTTGACCTACGGTAGCCGGACCGCAAACCGGACGGATTCCCCATACCAAACAGTCACGGGCTAGTTGGGAACGTTGACTGGGGAGAATCCCTTACTGTTGTTGCCTGCGAATTTTTAGGCATCAACAGTTTTGGCGCTAGAAGGAGGGCCGCCAGTGCATGGCTGGCTGAGGAAACCCATTTTCCCGAAATTATTCCACCGGTAACAGTTTTGAAAGCAGTGGGCTTCATAATCCAATTCCGGAAGAAAGAGAACATCTATATGCTGTTGGAAACGAAGTTGTTAATGATCTGAGAAGACACACCAGGGCATATGTAAAGAATATTGGAGGATTACCAATCATCCCTGAATTGCCCAGAAGAGAGTATAAAAAGAAAGATCGTCCCTTAGTGGAAGACTCAGTGCTGGTTGGAGACTGGGAAGAACTTGTAGAAACATCCTTACATGAAGTTTTGCTACCTTTGAATCAAGAAGGCCCAGATACCCCTCATAGTTCTCCTGCTCATACTCCAGTTGGCTCACCTCCTCACTCTCCACCCAGAATCATGGCAGGTGTAAACGCAAATCAACCACCTAACCCACCTAATCCACCACCCGCATGGAGAGCCAGATCACCATTAAACCTGACAGCTCCATTACACGACCTACCTCAAGCCTTTAACAAGATGTTGCCCAAGTTCGACCCAAATGAGAAAATACTAGTAGATGATCACCTACAAAGTTTTTACTTAGAAATTGAAGGATTAAGGGCCGGGGAGTATGAAGATGTAGTCTGCAAACTGTTCCCGCATACCCTTAAAGGAACTGCGGCATCATGGTACTTTGGGTTGCCTACTAACGCTATCCCTGATTGGGATACCTTCGAAAGAATTTTCAAAAGTAAGTATGCAACTCAGAAAACTCATGCAGCCCTCATGAAAGGGCTATGTACCTTGAAGAAAGAGAGAAAGGAAAAAGTGCACAGTTTCACACAAAGGTTTGCAGCCTATCTCAAGAATTTTTCTGAAACAGATAAACCTTCAGACAAAGTTCTGATTGAATATTATACTTCAGCTTTAGGCCCTGATTTGGCCATGTTTACCAAAGGTAGGGCTAAGCCTACTGTTAACACCCAAAAATAGTTAACTACCTCATCTACCCCATTTCATGGCTCATTTGTCCATTTGCCTACCATATTTCCTTGAAAATCCCACTAAAAAGCCTCCAAAAGGCCTAAAATGCCTCCAAAAGGCCAAAAAACCCCTTTTTCCTCCAAAAATAACCAAAATTCCTCTAAAAATAGCAAAAATCCCCAAAAGGGAAGAAAAGGAATAAAAAATAATGAGGAAAAAGGAGGAAAACCCTAAAACAGCAAAAACCCTAAACAAACTGCCCTAAACCACATGGTTTCCAAAAACCATGGGCAAGCACTCCACCACTAAAAAACTATAAATAAGTGATGGAGACCCCTCATTTCAACATCCACAGTCATAAGCACCCTTACTCTGCCAAAAAATNACCCTTACTCTGCCAAAACATCTCGTGAAACCCTAGCTTACCATCAAGCTATTTTCACCATTGAGAACCCTTTTGGCCTATTTTCCACCATCGGAGAAGGAGGAGCAGCTTGGAGCTCGGAGCCACCGACATCGGATCAGCGCAACGGACTCCACCAACCTCCTCATTGGAGGTAATATTAATCAAAAAATTACCATTATA
>LPNX010956213.1:451510-486593 GCA_001517045.1 Pseudotsuga menziesii | reverse complement strand
TAAATAGTAAAAAATAGAAATCATTTGAAACTTTTACCCATTGGAGCTCTGATTTTCAACTGCAAATTCCAGGAGATCCAACCGGCGGAATTCACAACCATTTCTTCCAGGTAGTTACTCATGCTCTCCTCATGCATTTTCATATAATTTTTGTTGATTTTCATGGTGAAATGAGGTAGTTTAGGCCATCTTTACATGAGCGTTGTGGCCCACACGGATATCGAAGATTTTTCCGCATATAGGGCTGGCTATATGTGGAAAAGAGGCTAGAAACCGTGTACATACGCGGCTGTTTGCAAAACAGTCACGTGTGACGCCGCGCAAGTGAATTTATAAGCTTTCCTTTTGCTAGTGAGCTTTCTATCGTGAGATGGATGATTGAGGTGGTGGAGGCCCAAGTGGGGGATTCAGTTTCTCCGGTTCGCAGACGTGCCATCAGAGATTGTATCTATCTTGTAATCTCTTATTTACATTAATAAGAACTATCTTTTCCTGTCCAATGATGCGTATTTGATTGAATATTGTATCCATTGGAATATGTCAAATGCTTTTACATTATTGCTTATATATGCTAGAATAGAGCTAACACCATGATATATAGTATGCTTGTATTGTTTACTTATTGTTGAGGAAGTATTATATCAATTCAAGTTGAAGATTGGAAAGCTCAACAGGGATCTACTTCAACCATTCGAAATAAGGTACAAGGTCTTATCCTTTAGTGTTAGACATTTTATTTCTATTGCATATTGGGAAATATTGATTTCTGGAGTCAAAGCTGTGTGTTGTGGTACCCCAAGCCATAGGAATTTCTCTCCGTAACAGAATTGGTGACTCCGCTGGGGAAAGGGAGCCTAGGCTGATGAGGTTGATGGACCTCTCCCTGGTTCACATAGGTTTGAGCACCACCATGGCCTTGGCCATAGTGTCCTCCTCATGTTTGACCCATATAAGGTGACGTGGAAGTACCATAGTAAGGTGGACCTTGACTAGTAGGAGCTACGAAGCCATAATTAGGAGAGTAAGCAGGTTGTTGATACCCGCCTCCGTAAGGTGAAGAAACCTGTCAATACTGCGGACCGTAATAAGGTCCATAGGTCATCGCATGCGATGTCCCATGGGACACTCCGTAGGTAGGAAGATAAGCTGCAGAAGGGGGAACATACATACCAGAAGTAGGTATATAGGCCCCTGACGTAACAAGCTGACCACTATAAGCATGAATATAGCCTCCCGAAGCAGCGGGTGGTATATGGACTTGAGACACAATCGGCCTAGTAACCCCAGTATGGACCTGACTCGTAGCCATATATTGGCTCGAAGGACCACATGGATAAGGTGGAGGATGTACATTTGAAGAACTTGAAACCGAGGATGAAGGAATTTGAGTAATAAGATATGTACTACCGCCTATCGTCACCCGTCTCGGACCTAGTATCCTAATCGGATCGCTAACCCTAGACCTAGGAGGGAAATGAGATGTAGCTGCCACCACTGAGACGGAAGTTGCAAGGTGACTAGTAGTCCCAAACCTCTCCGCAAGGTAAGGAATGGGATTGCCCCCAGGCATAGTGCTAGGCTCAAAATCGGATTCGATATGAAATGTCAAATCGTGCATAGGAAAACCAACCGTAGCATAACTACCGTAGCTAGTGCTGGCACGTTCAAAGTGAGTTTCGACATCTTCCGGCATTCCATACCAGTAATGTGTCAATGGGGAATCAGCCCTAGGGTGAGTAGGTCTATCGTGCAAAGATACTATCTGGGAAATAACAGGACTGAACTCAGATAGGTCAGGTGAAGGATCGTATGTAGGAGTAAATTCCCCATCGTCAACATGAAGGAGAGGAGGTGGCTCAGGAATAGTCTCTGAATGATCCTCCATGTTGTGTGAATCAGTGTGTGACATAGTCCGCCTGGACTGTCTAGGTCTCTCTCCAAAAGGAGGAGGAGAAGTGGAAGGCGGGAGTCCTGCTAACCAACGAGAATGGCACGGAACCGCGCTCGAATCCACAATGACTCAAACAAAAATAGAAAAGACTCTCTATTTACATAAACCCTAGGCCAACTAGCATGCACAGAGCAATCACTAACAAAATCTAAAGCCAAATGCAAGCAAACAAGGGCTGGATAAGTGAGCTCCCGAATGAACCAGGTATGTCTCGCCTAGGAGAGGCCTGAGACTCCCATACACAACAAGTGGAGGTACGTAACCAATTATTGTGGCCCTCAGCTTCAACACATAAAGCGACTATGCTATCTGACCCCAACCTGGCCGGGACACATGCAGAATAACCTCTACAAGTACCCCCTCGATATCCTAGGTAAGGTCACTAAGGTCACCTTAATATAATCAAAGCTCAGGCGGACAGTCGCAGGCGGGATTGACCGTATGGGTAGGGTAGCAAAGTCCAAAACTCTCAAAAGAGCCCCCAGATATGAATACAATCCTAGAAATATCTCTGGTGCTACTCAGTTATGACTAGGGGTCATCCCAATCAATAAACGCTCACACTGCCTCATGCTTAACTCTCGTTTGAGAGGAGGATCCTGAGAACGATGGTTATACCAAGGATTTCACACACTCCCTGGACAGACACCTAGATGTTGTTGTTTAGTGATCTTGGAGAATTGACTCACAATGAATTATTCCAAGATCCTAAAGCCTAAGCTTGTTGGTGCACCCTAGAAAAGAAAAGAGTGTAATTCATTTTAATTAGCGTTGATTTTAGTTGGCTTTATTACTCAAAAATAGGATATGGTCGTGCAACTAGTGGTGTTATGATGCAACATGAAGTAAAATGCACACCATAACAATCAATGCAAATGCATTGTGTCCATGTAAACAGGGTATGCTACTACGTGAAGTGCACAATTTTTCTTCAAATGATGAATGCAAATTTTTCCTATATGAAGTCCGAACTAGTACTCCAAAGCAAATCTAGATCTAGTGCAAGTACAATGCAAAGTGCAAAATGCAATGCATTATGATAAGCAAATGTTTTTGGATTTTTTGAAAATATAAGAGATGCAAAAAGCAAAAGAATGATTCTACCACCCCCAGACTCTGCAAGCACACATAGACAACATCTAATCAAAGCACTAAGGTAAAAGAACTCTAATGCACTAATCTCAAACAAAAAATTGAAAATGCCATGACAAGAACTTTCCTATAAAATAAAATTTAGGCTAAAAAAAAAAACGTTTCCAGTCAGAAACAGAGGTCAAAACAGACTCAGGCAGTGCCAAAGGAGACTCAGCGACTAACAGCATTCACCCAACAACCAATTAACTTCCACAAAAAGGGAAAAAACCAGGGTATACGCGACTGTTCGGAGTAAACCCGCGTGTATACACGGAAATCACAAAGGAAACCATGTGTATACGTGACTGTAAATCAAAAACCCGTGTACAGGAAGAAAAAGGTGCATAAAACAAGGCAAACAAACAGCCTGAGACAGAATTCACTCCAATCAGACTCTACCAGGCATACATGCCCCCAGACCCGACATAGAAACAAGAGAGAAAGAGCAATTCAAATACATTGAATGCCGAGAATATCACCCCCAAAGGACAACTACTAGGAAATCCCCAGCGGAGTCACCAATTCTGTTACGGAGAGAAATTCCTATGGCTTGGGGTACCACAACAGACAGCTGTGACTCCAAAAATCAATCTTTCCCAATATGAAATAGAAATAAAATGTCTAACACTAAAGGATCAAACCTCGTACCTTATTCCAAACGGTTGAAGTAGATCCTCGTTGAGCTTTCCAATCTTTAGCTTGAATTGATATAATACTTCCTCAACAATAAGTAAACAATACAAGCATACTATATATCATGGTGTTAGCTCTATGCTAGCACATATAAGCAATAATGTAAAATCATTTGACATATTCCAATGGATACAATATTCAATCAAATACACATCATTGGACAGGAAAAGATAGTTCTTATTAATGTAAATCAAAGATTACAAGATAGATACAACCTATGATGGCACGTCTGCGAACCGGAGAAACTGAATCCCCCACTTGGGCCTCCACCACCTCAATTCTCCATCTCACGATAGCAAGCTCACTAGCAAAAGACAAGCTTGGGAAGAACACAAAAGTGCTCCAAAGGGACAAAGGGATGCAGACTCAAGCATAAATTCCAGTAACAATGGACTATAGTTTCTTTGCTTTCAATCTCTCTATATGCCTTCAATGTACCAAGGGGTTCCTTATATAGCTTCACAAGGGATAATGAAGGGTCAAATCCGAGCGATCTCAAGGCATATGGAAGGCCAGGAGTCGAATGAATTGGATCCATGTCAAGGAAAACTCCAAAAGGATTTGGACTATGCACACATCCAGATGTACGCGGTTATAAGAGTCAAACCCATGTATGTACGCGGTTATCGGGTAAAAAGCCGTGTATATCATTTTTTATATAGTTTTAGGGATGATCAAGGAAACATCAAAGGGTAAAATATGGTCCATGGGGACTAAAGAGTCTGCAGCGGGACAGGGGAAGGCCATACAAATTGGGATTCACCTGGAGTGGCGAAATCCGCTATAACACCAAGGTCTGATCGAACTCATTGGAGTTTGGAGAAATGTCGATACAATAATAAAAGGAATATCGACCAAAGTTGACTTTGAAATTATTGACCCTAAGGAAGGATCCAGCTCCTTCCCAGCTCTAGTAGGTCGACCTTGGGGAAGAAAAATGAAATCATCAATATCCTTGGACAAAGAAAGGATAAAACTCAAAGGGAATGGACAGAAATTCATAGTACCTATCCATCCTTCCCAAAGGGAACCTTAGATAGAACCTATTGATGAAGAAGTCGACATCAGACAACTATATCAAATACCAAATAACAAAGACTACATAGAACCCAACATCTATGGCGAGCTTCATTTAGGAAATCAAGATTCAGTAGGATATTCAGACGCAGAATTATATGATTTGGAAGTCGAAAACTACGAGACCCAAGAAATAGGTTGCTAGACCATTCAGGAAGTACAAAAGAAACCAGTCCAACAATGTTTTTCATCCTCCATCATCCCAAAAATATTTGAAAAGAAAAGTAGGGAATATCCTACATTAAACCCAACAAATGTAAGTATCAGACAGATCCCAAGGTATAAAGAAAGAGAATCCCCAATTATGCATATAGAACAAGTATCTAAAAACATAGGTGAACATGGCTGAATGCAAAGCTTGGTATAAACATTTACATAACAAGCTGCTCGATGGTGGGATACCCATCAATCAAGATTGTAGAAATGGACAACAACTTAGACTTACTTCGTAGAAATATTTAGAGGAAAGAATCTAACTAAACATGCGCAAATACCTATGTTCATCCAAGGGAAAGACCCAGAGGAGCACATAAGAACATGCGAAAGAGAATGGAGAAGACTTGGGTATAAAGACGAAGGTACATGGCCACACCTATTTCCCTCGACGCTAGCTGACTTACCAAACAAATGGTATAAAATGGAGGAAGCACGGGGCGAAACATTTCAATGGCAGGAACTTAGAGAGAACTTCATTAAAGACTTCAGTTTTATATTGTAGAAAGAAAATTTAGTCGAAACTGCAAAACAAATAAAATCATTTAGGGAATCAACCAGGAACAACACTTTGATACAAAACTATGATCGACTGACAATACCATGTAATAACATACAAACCAATATAATACCACAGTCGAAAAGACTGCAAATGGAAAACGAAAATCTGGAAGGGAAAATTTTTCGATGGAAATCATATCACTCAGAAACAACAAAACCAATTTGCACAGTACTTAAAGTCGATACAGTCGACAAAGAAGATACCGACCGAATGACCGCAGTAGACTTTCCTTCTACATTATCACAATTCAAAGAACGGATTCGACCGATCAATGAATCTAAAGCACCAGAATGGGTAGATGCCAGATTTAAAACTAAAGAGTTTGACATATCAAATGATGATCAACCAAAAATGGAAAAAATTGGTGATTATTGGAGCGAAGAACAAACGACTGAAATAGTAAACCTACTGAAAGAATTCCAGGATGTATTTGCTAGAGACAACAAAGATCTCAAAGGACTAGTCCATGAAATAGGTGAGATGAAGATTGACATCAAACCTGATGCCTGACATGTAAAGAAGAGGTCATACAAATTAGCGCATAAATAAAAAGAGATAGTCAAGAAAGAGATTGACAATATGCTTGCAGCAGGAATCATCTACCCTATTGACCAATCAGAATGGGAAAGCCCAATGGTTGTGCAACCAAAGAAACACGACCCAAAAAAACTAAGGATTTGTTTCAACTTCAGAGAACTAAACAAAGTCACCCTAACAGACCCATTTCCAACACCATATGCAGATGAAATCTTAAATGAAGTTGCAGGACATGAATCTTACTCATTTACAGACAGATTCTTAGGGTACAACCAAGTACCAATAACCAAAGAAGACCAGAAAAAGACAACATTTGTATGTGAATTTGGCTCATTCACCTACAGAGTTATGCCTTTTGGTCTCAAAAACGCCCCTACAGTATTTTCGAGAATTGTTGTCAAAACATTTCAAGAATATATCTACAAAACAATGGCAGTATATTTCGATGATTGGACAATATACTCTATGTTGAAATATCACTGCAAATGGCTAAGGCTCATGTTGGAACGATGCCGAAAAATCCAGTTATCTCTGAACATAAGGAAATGTGTATTCCTAACTCCCATAGGGATACTATTAGGGCACATTGTATGCAAAGAAGGCATTAAGGTCAACTTTGCAAATATAAAGATTATCCTTGACTTGAAACCACCAGTGAACCCAAAACAAGTCAAGGTACTACTCGGACACACAAGATATTACAGGAAATTTATGAGATACTACTCAGATATGACCTATCCACTAGAAGAACTATTAAGAGAAGATCAAGAGTTCGACTAGACAGATGAATGTAACATATCATTTGAAACACTAAAAAGAAAACTAGTAGAGGCACTTATCCTCAGGTTCCTGAATTGGTCGATCAAATTTCATGTACATATTGACGCATCAGGCCTAGAAATAGGCACGATCTTAACAAAACTAGAGGACAATGGAATGGATTACCCTATAGTTTATAGCAGCAGAAAACTAAACAAGGTAGAAAGAAACTATTCAACAACAAATATAGAAGCATTAGGAATGGTCTTTGCACTACAAAAGTATCGACATTACCTACTATCCAACCCTTTCATCTTCTATACTGACCACCAAGCATTGAAATACCTTGTAAACAAACCTTTACACCATGGGAGGATTTGCCAATGGCTACTACTATTCCAAGAATTTGAATTTGAAGTCATTGTTAGACCAGGAAAATTAAATGTCGGACCCGACCACTTGTCGAGAATCGACACGGGAGAGGAGATGACAAGAGTCAAAGATGACATACGGGACACACACTTATTTCGAATAGAAGCTGTCCCAGAAGAATTGGAGGAAATAGCTCAATTCCTAGAAAATGGTCAAGCACCAGAGGGCATGAGCACGAAAAATAAACAAGTATTAGCTATGAAGGTTGCACCATACAGCCTCATAAATGGATTTTTATATAAAATGGGATTGGACGACATCCTCAGACTATTCGTATTAGAACATGAAAGAGATAATATCATGTACAAAGCACACTATAGACCGATGGGAGGACATTTTCAAGCAGATACAACTGCCAAGAAAATCCAATAGACAGGGCTATGGTGGTCAAAAATATACAAGGATTGCAAAAAGTTTGTTTGTCAATGTGACCGATGTCAACGACTGGGTCAACCTCTGCCTAGTACAGAAATTACCTTGATATCAGTAAACCTAAGTCTAACATTTGAAATTTGGGCCATTGAATTCATAGGACCATTCCCAATTCCAGCAAAAAGAACAGGTGCAAGATACATAATAACCACAATAGAATATGCAACCAAGTGGGCAGAAGTAGAACATGTTGACACATGTTCCAGTGAGATAGCTGCTAAATTTATCTATGAAAACATAATTACTAGATTTGGATGCCCACTAACCTTAATCAGTGACCAAGGATCACAATTTATTAACAAAATTATCAAAGCACTGACAGACCAATTAAAAATTGACCACCAACGTAATACAGCTTATCACCCTCAGTCGAATGGAGAAAAAGAGGAATTCAACAAAACATTAACAAGGGGTTTAACAAAAATCTGCAACACCAACAAGGATGATTGGGATGAAAAAATCCCTGCAGTATTATGGGCTTACAGAACAACTGACCCAACACCATTCCGACTAGTCTATGCCTAAGAAGCAGTTGTTCCACTACATTTTCGACAGCAAACACCTATCATAGCAGATATTTTACATGTCGATGTCGAAGAAGGCAGGAAGGACCGACTGATGCAACTAAGTAAGCTAGAAGAACACCGACTGCTTGCTTTACAACATCAAGAAATTCATAAATAGCAGCAGAAGGCTTAGCGTGATCGCAATATCAAAAACAAAAATATGTTGGTAGAGGACCTCGCCTTACTGTACAATAGTCGAGTAAAAGGAAAACCCAAAAAGTTACACACAGAATGGATGGTACCTTACGTTGTCGAAGAGATTCATGCCAACGGATCAGTCCGATTAAGGACATTACAAGGAATAATATTTTGGAAACTTGTTAATGGTGCCCGACTAAAATGGTACACAAATTAAGCAAGTTCAAAAAAAAAGAGAGAGACATACATATAACGACCATAACTATCAGAAAAGAAAAAAAAAAAAAAAAAAAACCTATAAAAGTATAAAAATCCCCAAAAACAACAAACAGATCCATCAACCGTAAAAATGTTAGGAAACTTTGGAAGATTTACCAAACTGCACTTTGACAACTGACACCAACCCCATCGACACATCACCTTTGGCCACTCACATGATCAACATCGATCGACAACCCCGAAGGTCAAAACACACCTTCATGACTACAGACAGAAGGAGCGCCAAAATAAAATCGCATTTAATGAAAACTCGATAGACCGTGCTAGACCATCACTTCTGCCATTAATACATCCATAGACAAAATCATCACCCGCTCCACCTATAAATACCACGCTAGAAATAGATCAATTACCGTATTTCGAAGAGATAGAGAAACCAAGTATCCAGAAATCTGAGAACCAAAACCCTGTAAGAAAAGCCGACCAAGAGACCGACAATATGGCCCCGAAGCAAACCAGAGCTGTAGCTACAAAAACAAAAGAACTACAATCCGCCGAAACCCCACTTATGAGAAGATTAATAAATATAAAAAATGCCAAGGTACAGGAAACCTCGTGGGCGAAAACCTGGGCAGAAATCAAAGAATGGGCTTATATGGACAAGAAAATGACACCAGAAGCGGAGAAGATAAGCCATAGTACCATCATGAGTTACATGAACACACCATTCATGGAAAGCATTGGAGGAAGGAAAGAAACAATAGTAAAATTTATCATTTGTCGGTATCACAATGGAAAATTTTACTTCGACAAACCAGTAGAAATTTTTGCTGAAGTTATATACAAACTTACCAGTCTCTCAAATCAGGGTGACCCTGTCCCTATTAGTATTAAAGAAGGACTAGTAGAACAATTGACTGGGACACCAAGAGGGAAGAACTCGAAAGGGCTAATGATCAGTCAAATACAAGCCCAGAGGCCACAAATCATGGCCAAAATTATAGCAACAGGACTCACTCCTACAGGTCGAGTGAGTCATCTGAAGCTAGACATGCTAGAAGCAATCGACACAATAGCATGCATAGGGAAAATTTATCGTTGGGCTCAGCATGTTGCCGACATGCTCAAGACTATATGTGAGAAATGTCAGGAGTTAGCCAAGATTATAAGGTTCCCATCTCTGATACTCTGGATAGCAATGTACCACTTGTGCCCAGTCGGGGACAAGTAGTTCCAATAATCACACGAGTACCACATGTGGAGGTTTAAGCCATTTTCACAGAATGGAACATTGAAAGAATTGGCAAATGGTAAAATAATGTTGGAAAACTAGTTCCAAAACCTGAAACTCCAGACAACTAGATGGAGGGTGCCTCAGAACATCTGAAGAATTCTATCGAAAATGGAACATATTCAACTCGAGCTCGACCACATGGCATTCTGGTACATGCAGGGAGCAAAAGAAACAATGAAACCTCTCGACTATTACCCAACAGTCGAAGATATTTTCTGAGAGCTAACTCGACAATCCAATACAAAACTATCAATACTAGCAAAAGCCAATGAAATAAATCAACCAATGGAGGAACCATTGATCGACTAAGAAAAAGAGGAGGACTATGAACTCCACTTGCATATCAGTACCTTCATGTCGGATGATATACCGGCAGAGGACACCAGCAGACTTCAACTGACAATTGTCCCACAACCAATCCAAACAGGAAGCACATCGACTGAACATCAGGTATCCAAACCGACAGAAAAAAAAAGTATCATTCCGGCTCACCAACAGGAAGAAGGAGAAGAGCATATAGAAGAAGACATCGAATCAGATAATCCGAATATTCTATGACAAAAGAAAACATAAGGAAAATAACAAAGCAAATAGCAGCCTCAAGGAAAAAGAAGGCAATTCAGGAAAAGGGGAAGGGGAAGCGTCGACTTCTCCTGTCTGAGTCAGAAGATGAAGAAGAACTATTGTCTACTATTGTCGACATCGTAGAAGACGCAACAACAAACAAAGTTTCGGTTGAAACACAATTCAAATAGTTCATCAACGTAGGAGCAAAACAAGGGAGACCGAAAAAGGTAAAAACTACAACCACTTCAGTTGATGAGAACATTGTTGATTTAGTTTCTACACCTCCACCCCCATCTCCAACCCAGATTACACAAGAAGACACTCCACAGATACCCACCATAAGCCTGGTTGACATTTGCAAGAATTTTATGTCACAGACACTGAAATAACGGTTTGACCAGGATGGTGATTTCTAGGCATACATTGAAAAATTACTCGAACTACTCACCTCTGTTCAAAGAATTACCACCAAATTCCCACTAATTGAAGCTAATGCACCATGCCAGATCCTCTCCCAGCAAATTAGCTAGATACCCCAGAAACCAAGATCTGTGGGAATTATCAAATCCACATTTGTGAGGAACCTTGACAAGACTTCCCAAATCACAGCAAGCCACACCTCATCCATTATCCCTTTAGACATCTCACACCCTCCACCAACCAATGAACCAGAAAGAGATGCGAAAGAAGATAACCAGGAAGATATCAACTAGGTGATCGACAACCTATTCTCTGATGATCCAGACAATTCATCACCAGAAATTGAAGACCCACCATCAACTGAAAATATCCCCACTACACGAATTACACCAGACCATTCACCATATCCACCACTACTTCCCAATCCAGAACCTTTACCAAACCCTGGACCATCTGTTTCAAATCCCTCAGATACACACCAAACCACAAGTTCCACCCAAGAAACTCAATTGGAAATTCCACCAACCAATGAAGATCAACAGCTAGAAAACCAACCATAGGGAAATCTACCACTTGCAGCGTCACAGGCACAACAACAGACAAACCGGCATAGACACAAAATAAAAAGAAAAGACAAAAAGAAGAAAGAACACCACAAAAAATCAAAGCCGACAGTGATCTACATCAGCCAGCTCGGATCGACTATTGCAGTTGACACAAAGAAACTCAGAGATGGAGCATTGGGTCAACTCCTTGAAACTCTCCCCATAGAAGCAACAGTAAGAAACCAGACTAAATGAGAGCAAATCAACAACACTAAGAAAGAGGAAATCGAGTTTCTCACAAAATGCAGGAATTTGATCCAAACAGTAATACCGAGACCTCTAGAGGCTGACACCGACAAGCCACTCAAAAAATCATATCAGTTATTTGAAAGCATGGTGTTGACTCTACAATCACATCTACAAAATACAAAGGAATATCAAATAAAGGAAACATCTAGACTACTTAGGAAGTAGTATATAGCATTCTCGGAGGCTCACAAAGTATTACAAGACCACTTACAGGAATTTATCATCACAGATGAAGTGCTCCGTGATTTTCCTACCTATTATGGACAAGTATTTCAACAAACCCATAAGACTTGTGAGCATATTCAAGTGTTAGAAAAGAGACAAGGAATGGAAGAAACAATGAGAAATACAATACAAGAATAGATTGTATTGGAAACATCCAAACTACATAAACTAGAGAAACAAGCATACCAGTGGGTACAACAAGCACTACCGAGCCTCGACAAACTGGATACAATTTGCCCACAGATGAAAAGACTACTAGATGTAACAGAGAAAAAATATCAATTCATGGGACCAGACATGGAAAGCATTATAGACCTCTCCATCCAAAAAAAGATGTCGACTCTGTCAAGCATCACAACATTGACTATCGACATCCAGAAAGTACTACTGAGTTGGACAGAATTTCAACATCAACTGGCTATTACAGTAGAAGCAATTGTGGAAATATGTGTGCAGAAATGACCAACCATCTGACTACACAGTCCATGAAGACAAACAATACCATAAGCAACTACCTCAGATAGTATATTGTTGAATTACCTCCCATGTGTCTTCAGGACGAAGAAATATGTTGTTCTTGGGGGAGATGTTGGAGGAACTAGTCGGTGAGTCGACTACTCGAATAGCCGACTAATGGGAGATTAGTTCGACCACATGAGGTTGCGTCGGTCGACCGAACCAACACGTAGTTATATGTAACTTTTTGTAAATCATATATATTAGGCTATTGATCTAGATGAGAACTCGGTTCAATTCTGTGTATGTATGGACCCTCATGTTATGATATAATATGTTATTCCCTTATCTATGTTCTTGTCTCTTGTGTCTGTTATGTCTATATGATTCCACGTGTATTATTGGTAACTCTCCGTGATCTATGAGATTACAACACATATTCAATACATTCTCATTAATGATATGTGATGCATAGAGCCTAATTTTTTCATGCAGATTGAGAGTTGCTTGCATGAGTGTTTTCCAAAAAAAAACAATTACTCATTCATGGCAATGATTAATAATTATTGTCATCTATTTAGGCCAACTCCCACCTATGATGGAAAAACCTATAAATGCAGGAGAAACTATGGGGAAGTGTATATGGATGGACTTTATCAATGTAATAATTTTGGAAACATACTTACATTAAATAGGTGTTGGTGTGACCCAACTTCATTTCCAGCAATTATTGACAAAACTCCACAACGCTATACCAACCTTGGAATACTTGAGCATCTTCTAGTATAGGACTAATGGATTCTTTTCAACAGAGGACAGTTCAAGATTTGACACAACAATCCATATTTTTGCAATAAAAAATCTTGGAAACATTCATATTAACAAAAGCATGCTTAGAGCATTGGCTATGCCTATTGCAAAATCTCTAACATTATATCCGGTGCTGCAAAGAATGTGTATCTGAGTATTCTCACTGTAATTCTAAATAAACCCACATTTTGATAATTGATAAGATATAATATGATGATAAAATTATAATGATTTGGACCGCTTAAATATATCTTGGTCATAATCTTTGAGGAGTCACAACTTCTCATTATAATTAATATTCATTTATTTTATTATTATTAAATATTATTATTTGTCAAAGTATTTATTTATTATTTTATGTAACATTTCCCTTCCCTTAAGAGCAGCTTTGTCCTTAAAGATGAGAGTGTTGACCATGATGTGTTTGAAGTGCTGACTCAAACACTACAATCTGGATCAATTTCATTCTATGGATGTGATTATGAAACTTGTGTTGTAATCCTTTATGCTTAAATGGTGAGCTTTTGAAACAATACAACTTGTAATTATTTGTTTTCCATGTCGTCTTTTGGATTCCATTTATGAACAATTGGGGATCTTCTTGACTTCCACTTTTTGCACTAGTTGTGGATCCTACATTAGATGGACCATAATGGAAATATTTTTAAGAGATGCTCATTGATCGTGAAAATCGAAGTGATGGTCATCCTTAAGTGCTTGGAGTTTTAAGACATTAATGTGATCCTTCTTAGTTTCCTCAAGCCATATTATTGTAGATGGATTTCAACTTACAACTTTAGGGAGTGTGCACTTTAATTTTAACCATTCCAAAGTTGTTTGGTGGTTGTTACAGGAATAAAATTCATTTAAACCGACATCAACTTGATTGGAAGTCTTTATATCTTTTACTAGTTTTCTTTGAATCATAGTTTCCCTGGCTTCTTCATTGAATTATAATGTCCCTGATTTCATCATGATTGTGTCCAAAAAATCAACATTTGAGAAACATAAATGTTGTTCATCTACCATAAATTTCTTACTATCTTGATTGGTATCATTAATGTCGTCTTTGTTGACATAATGGTTTTCCATATCTTCTTCATTTTCATCATTTAATCTTTTTTTTTGGCTTCCTCTTCATCACAATTTTTGGCAGAATTTGGTGGATTTGGAGATGCTTCATACTGAAATGATGCCATTTGGGATGTAGTTGTGTATGAGGCAATCGGTTTACTCAAAGTACTTTGTTGTTTAGGGAGATTACTAGAGTTATAATTTTCCAACCTCTTTATGATAGAGTCTATCTTGATGTTCAACCTTGTCTCTAATTTATCGAATTGGTTTTTTAATTCAGTCATCAATGTTCTAGTATGTGGAGTCATATAATTAGTCGCCATTTTGATCTATATGGAGTGAATATTTAGACCCATTTTTGGATTTGAAGTGTGGTGAAAGGAAAAATAAAAATATATAATGATAATAATAATTATTAAAATAATAATATTATTATATAATAATAATACTATTTTACTATTATTGTAACACCCCGATTTTGACCCTGTTTACATTAAATGCATATGATGTATATGTTGTAATTAATCATAGTGTGGAGCTAAAGGCAAAACGGAGCACCATGGATTATCGTTTTTATGTTTCGACGATTAAATCGGTGCCGATGGTATTTTGTGCTGGCCGACACAATATAATTTTGGACATCATGTAAATATGCAATTTAATAATAAAAAAAACCCACAACCAGCTATGCCAATGCAACAAATAATGAGATGGGGGCATGATTTCCTAAGGATAAGGGGTGGGAATATTCAAACCTTTGGGGCCAATGGGGAAAATCCAAATGTCAAAGGGAGAACCCATCAAAACCGTCAACTACCTTTCTTATCTTATTCACTCAATCATTTATTACTGCCAGAAGTTGGTTGAGTTGGTTATTGCATGGGATGGGCAAGGTAAGACAACCCAAATTCGAATTTGGGAAGCTATCATTTTTGGGAAATGCAATTTTGACTTATGGGGCAAGTTATTACCCAAAAATGCTGCCCATTCCTGAAGGCACTCACATCTTTGGTCTTCCCCATGATTTTGTAGCTCTTGGCATTCACCATTCATGTTCTCTCCTGTGTTCTTCATTTTTCCCAGGGCCGGGAAGTGTTTTTGTTAATGTTCAGTGGTTGGGATCACTCCTGGGCATTTTTGTGTTGTTTTCACCTCTCCACGGTTGGGGAATTTTGTGTTTCAAAGTTGCACAACCAATGGGGGGGAACAAAGCCACAAAATTTGGGTGCCGATTGAGTTCGTTTTGGCCACGTTAGGGCCATAAATGAATCTAGAATTCAAATCGTTGCTAAGGGGGTTGTTTTACCCATCTACAAATTCGTTTTTGGCTCCCAAGTCGATTTTCATCAATCCCAGATATGGAGATTGTCAGTGTATGGCTCTGCTGTTTTGGTTGAACTATTTTTGGAGTGGAAATGGGGTCTGAGCTTGCTTGATAAACCTAGTGTGTGTAGGATCCTCACAGACAGAGCTAGAGGGCTTAATTTCTTCTTTGCACCCCCTGAATAGAACTAGAAGGAAAGGCATGGCCTGAGGGACTGCATAGTAGAGAAGGGGATGCTTCCTTGTGTTGGGTGTGTGTGGATGTCTTAGAAGTCAGGCTAGTTCTTGTGCAGGTGTCCATAGCTCTTGGATTGAGCTCATTCGCTTAGCAGCCAACCTTTCTAGATCCCTGTTAGCCTGATAAACCCAACTGTGTTGGATTGGCTGAGTTTTGTGTATCCTTGACTATGTGTGAGCCTGCTAGTTTCCCTTTATTCCTTGTGGAATCATGCCCAGCTCGGGGGTGGCAATGTTGCTGAGTGATTGATGAGCACACTGGCCTATGGTTGGGTGGAACATTGCAGCGACGTAGCTGGTTGTGGGACAAGCTTCTTCTAAGATAAGTATTATTGTGTTTAAATCCATGTTAAATCCTTGCAATTGTGTTTTCTTTATAAATCCATATGAACATGTTAAATGCTGTGAATGAATGAAATTGCTTTTGTTGTTTGATAACGATTTATGCATATGTGTATGTTTAAGTTCAATGCATTTTATTTTATGTTCATGGGGAAAGATTTCCCGGAATGTTAGCATTATAGTCGCGTCCTCTCGCCGGTAGAAGGGTGGGGACGTGACAATTATATTATATATGTATATTTTTTTTTTGAATAGATTTAGGGTTTGAAGTGGATGTGGAGGTGGTGGAAGGTGTAGTGGGTGATTGGAGGAGTAAGTGGAGCAGTGAAGAGGACCAGTGATTGGAAGGAAGGTGTGGGGGAAGGCGGAGATGTGGTTGCATGTGTTGATCGATGCAAAGGAAAGGTAAGCTAGAGCTTGAGGTCATAGTGCGAAGGGGAAGGAGGGGCATAAGAGTGTTGGAAGAGAGGTTTAAGCATGATTTGGTGGATATGTAAGGCATATGTGAGAAGTTTGATGTGTGAGTGGACTGGCGTAGGGTGGTGGAGCATATTTGAGTATGGAGGGACTTGCATGGGGTGAGGAAGGACATGTTAAAGAGAAGAGTAAGAGTGGAACGAAGTGTAAGGGTGTGGGAGATCACGAGGAGAGGATTAGTGGGGGATGGTGGAGAAAGCAAGATGGGTGGTGGAAGAGAATATAGACGAGGAAACATGGGAGATAGGGAAGAGGAAGGACATGGGTGCATGGATGAATAGAGGAGGAGGGCTGTGCGTAGGTGGATCAAGACGAGAGATGGATGGAGTGGAGCAGAGTGTGGAGTATGGAGTGATCGGGGAAGTAAAGGAAGGAGAAATGGAGATGTAGTGTGAGATGCAAAAATATTTGAATCCAAGCTCAAAGGAGGAGCAAAGGAGAGAAACCGTTATGATACCAATGTAACAATGTATTTGATGTTGCAGAAAATCCATATCTGAGTATTCTCACAGTAATTTTGAATAAACCCACATTTTGATAATTGATAAGATATAAGGTGATGATAAAATTACAATGAATTGGCCCGCTTAAATATAGCTTAGACTTAAGCTTTGAGGAGTCACAACTTCTCATTATAATTAATATTCATTTTTATTGTTATTAACTATTATTAATTATTAACATATTTATTTATTATTTTATGTAACATGATCTATAGTAGATTTCACCATAGTAGATTTCACCAATGGTCCAGATGCATAGCAAGATGATGACAATCAACTAGAAAATCAAATATGTGTATGTGTAGGGAAGTGAATATTGTTATCGTACACTTTATGGCTCCAATCATGATTAGTAAATGGTTCACTCGAAATGGTCATGCAAATTTTAAACACACCTAGATCTAGCCCTCCTAAGTTACGGGCCTATGCTGTCATGGAATTTGATAATTACATTGGGCTTCCATGGGACCAATCTCAACTAAAACAAGTATCAATTCCACTTGTAAATCGAACTAACAAGAAACAAATTCCCCTCAATATGGCTTAGGCATTGAATATCCATAAATCCAAAGGATTGACATTAACAAGGTCAACTATTAACATTGGTAACAATAAACTTTAAGGCTTGACCTTCACATCAATAACATGCACTACAACATTGGGAGTGTGAATTGTGCCATTGTTCTCCTTTGATCACTATGCAAAGATGAAAGACATTTCATATGTCTCACATTGAAAAAAGAAGGAAGAGGCACTCTCTTTCACACTTAAAATCGCAACCCTCAATCCTTGTACTCCCCCTACCAAATGAAAAATACCAATGTTGATATTGCCAATATAATTAGAGTCAAACTTGATCACTAAGATTTGTAAAAAAATCTTAGTATACATACTGTAGATTAGCTAAATTTACTTTCAACAAATAAATTTATATTATCAATATAACTTTATCTCATTTTGTAAACGTTTTATTTCCACTCGAGAGGTATGCTAGCATTTAATATTACTAATAAAAAAATAAGTTGCTAAACTAAAAAGTCAACTTATATTATATCGACTTTACCCAATCTTGAAAATATTTTTCATAAGCATTTTGTCATTTAAGAATACATGTTCCATTTAAGTATCCACGATTCTTATTTTAAAACTAAGATAGAGGTTGTTCCTGAGATAAAGGGTTGTTCATAAAGTAGCTATGAGATTCTTGGCATGTGGTTATTTTAAGTGATTTGTTTTCTTTATAGTGTTGTAGGTAGAAATTTGATATTATATCGAAAGACTGAATTTATAAATATTAAAAATATTATAGATCAAGTAAACTCTGACAATGAAGTTAGGTCGAGAAACTTGAGATTATCTCGAAAAACTGACACTCAACTTATAAAAATATATATACACCACAAAACAATAAAATAGAAAAATTTAAATATATTCTCATTCTATCATTGCAGTTATATTCAAACTTAATCAGACAAATACAACTTAATTAGAAAGGCCAACCAAAGAAAAAAATCGAATTATATTCAAACTCAATGAGACAAATACAACATAATTAGAAAGGCCAAAAAAAAAAAAGTTGTTTATTTGTCAAGGAAATAGGGCACTAATTCATTTACGCTCCAGCACCATAACCAGATTGCCTCCCTTCACTATAATTTCGAGAAGTTTACTGATTGTATTCGCCATTGTTTCTCCGCATTTCTGGAACAACGCATCCATTACTTCTTCTCCGAAATGGTGTTTCAGCAGACTCTCCGTCACTGCTCTCACTCGGTTTGCAGTCAATTTTCCATACGCTTCCTTGTCAGAGACTGAGCCTCTCATGGCGTCTATCACCTCTTTCGTCATCTCTTCCGTCTCAGGATTTCTGAGGAGCTCCAGTCTTTTCAGTTCAAATGAACCCTCTCTCTCTATTTCACTGCTCACCTCCTCCCAACATGGACAGAACACTGGCATGTTGAATGAATCCACTTTTTCTTCTTCAATCAATCCCTGTAAATTCAAATTGATTCATTGGATTTCAATCTCTCTTTTCATAATCCCAGATCTTTCATTTATAAACCCGCTGTCGATATATGATAGATCTTTAAATTACATGAATGCTTAATTTAATAACAAAATAAAATTCAAGAACAGTAAAATACCTGAGCAACTAAATCGTTCAAACCGCTTTCTAACAACTCCCAGGAACCAGCAAGCAAACCCTGATCTCTTGGATCACGAGATGTTCGACCTATTAAAAGCAAAACCATGCGACCTCCCGGAACCAGCTCCTCTGCTCGAGCTCTCAGAAACGCGTTGAAATCCTTCTGATATTGACGAAAATAAGCATCTGCAACAGCCGGAGATCCTTCCGCGGAGATTTTGCCCTTGTTCCATGTCACTGAATTCTTTTCTAAAACCTCAGAAGGAACCTAATAATCACACAGTAAACTCAGCCTTATTGCAAAAGCCACAGAATAATTCTATTTGCAATGCAAACATAGAACAAGCCCATGCAAACCCCTATATCAGATCTGGGTTTTGTTAGATAAGAATAATAATAATATAGTGAAAGTGAAAGTGAAATGGAAAGATACTTGAGAAAGCCAGTGAAGACTATAAGAAGAATGAACAAAGTGGAGGCTCTTGTCTGGAAATAGCCTTCCGTAGAATGAGCCCGGTACGCCTGCAGCGAAATAGTACGGTACTGTGCCTTCATGCCGATCGGTGAGTAGTGAAGGAGGTGGCAAAGTCTTAAATAGAGTGTTGAAATCATTGGAAGGAAGATCATTAAAGAATACTTGGAACTGAGGAACTGGAATGTCCACTGACAAATATTTGGCTTGGAGGCTCTTCACCATTGTTTGTGCTGGCAACAGAGCATTGGGTCCAGACGAACAACCCAATTCTGCAATGCAAAATGTTTTGAATTCCATGAACTTCATCGATGAAATGCATTCCTCCAAGATAGGCTCTACGAGGTTTAATGCCTTTTTCTGCATGCAATTCATTGCCACCAATCATATGACACCACTGTACACAAATCTCAATCTGAAAAATAAAGAGATTATGATTGGAATAGAGTAAACTAAATACCTACCTGCCAGACTGTGGAATTTTGAGCATAGCTGGTGTCTCCCAAGCCGCCGTTCATATGAAATACTCTCTCCATCTCCATAATCTCAATTCCCTGATTCCAAATCTTGAATGCAAGTGCAACACATAGTTGGCTTGCTCTCAGCTTTTAATACATCTCTGAGTCTTACTGCTTTCCCTGGATGTTTAGGAAGTTTCATCGTTGACCTTTAACGTGTGTTGTTTAATGTTTTCTTTTTCACTCACTCAGGCTGTCGCCGGATCATTTTCATTTTCGCCAGTACCATTCCGGCCAGATCGTTTCCGGTACCATTCCGGCAATTTCCTAATTAGTAAACAACAATTAATAGACCATTTTCCAACGAAGGTTGAGAATATCAGACAAAATCTGATTCATTTGAGATACTTTTAACATAAATTCATGTGAATTCACAGTGAAAACAGAAGTCTCTCTCTCGATCAACAACAACGTGGAGATTCCATCGACCTCTTGTCATTTAAAATTGATCCTCTCTGAAACCACTGTTAACGTGGAGTTCGAATCAAACGTTCTTCATGGATTCCAATTTGACCGCTTCTCCTATAAACACTGAAGTACGGCATCAAAAATTTATATAATATATTAATAATACTAAAATTACAAAAAAAAATAACAATTTAAATAGTGAGTGAAAACTTATTTATAATCTAATAAATAATAAATAATAAAGTTTAATAAATTTATTATTATTATTATAATTATTATTTGGTCAAGTTTTGCCAATTCATTAGATTTATGTTTAGGTTGTGTGAGCATGGCAATTTTTGGATGATTTTAATAATTTAGATGCTTTTTTGCCCACTCTCGCAAGTCATGGTTTTTTAAACCAAAAGTCATTCTCACAAGTTATAAAAATTCTAACAAACAAAAACAAAAAAATATTAACTTTTATAAAAAATTATATACTTAATAAGAAAAATCAATTTAATTTTTTTTATAATTTGTTTATTTAAATATTTTTGCATTTTATGATTTAAATTATGGGAGTAAGTTTTATTAACTTTTTAAATTTGAAATATAAAAATGTTTTTTATTTTCTATTACAAAGATTACATATTATTTCTTCCCAAAATGTTTATGTTTTTTCTCAAAAATAAAAAATCCAAAAAACCGGACAAGGAAAGATGTTATCTTTTGCCACCTATTGAGTCGTGTCACCTTCGAACAGAGCACTGTATATCACATCCATTGTTTGGGTTTATAGTTTGACTTTAGGAGTTGCACTCTTTTATTTGAGTGTATCTCCACCGATTGGTTAAGCTTCCAGTCCCCATGGAGCCTCTGTCGATGCCTCCTGTGTCGCAGAGATGTCCTGATTTTATATATCGAGTCTATGCTACCTTTATTCAGTCACCATTCATCGTTATGCTCTTGTTCGAAGTAAGTTGAAACCTAAGTCGGCCATTCCTCAGTTGTCTTGACTTTGCATGTCGACCGCTCCCGGTACAGTTACCGGTTCGTGCACCTTATGATTGAGTCCTTCCACATTATACAGCTTTGTTGAGTACCTCGTGTTGGATGATGGGGGATTCCTTAATGCCCTCCTTCCAGCAGATTTCATCCCATCGACTTCAGATCATTTATTCTGGGATTGGAATCTAGAGTCATTTTTGAGTGCCTTGAGACTTGTAGTCATCAGTGGCAGGTTCTCTCGCCATCAACAGTCTTTGGGAATACATCAATGTCCCTTGATCGATGGATCCTCTCAAGTGTTCGACCTCAACAAATTTAATCACACTTGTTATTTTGCACTCTAGTACCTTGATTCCCATTTTGATTATCGGTGGGTGATCTCGCATCTGTTAACGGTATACATCAATGACCGGTAATCAGACGATGGACTACTATGTTTGACCTCGACACCTTTATTCGCATAGTAGGACATGTACTCGTGGCGATTTGTGTAGAAGACCTTCTAGATTGGTGGCATCTCTTATATGCTACCTCCTTGATCGTGCCAGTGTTCATGAGATTTCAGCTCTCGTGACTTGATTCCAGTATATGTCAGACATTTCCAACCATTATGGAGATCATGGTCCTTTGTATATCTTCATCATGGAGATTCTGATCTATGTGTATTGTATGTGGCAATGACCACTTATGTGATATCTTGTATCATGCCTATTCATGGCCATTGTACTCTTATGTATCTGGGACTACTATATGTATTTGCAGTATGTGTAGAGTTGTATCATTGTACTATGCTGATTGGGTGGCTGCTCTTCCATTTGGTACCCTTCATCACTCCACTTCAGGGATGGACTTATATTGTATTTCGGCCATCGTATGACCCCTTTGACCTCACACATTAGGGGGCATCTGTTATAGCTGATTTTACCACTCCAGGTGAATCACACTTGTATGGCCTTCCCATGTCCCTCTGCAGACTCCTTAGACCCCTTGGACCATTTTTTGTCCTTTGATGTTTCCTTGACCATCCCTAAAAACATGTGAAAATCCATATACGCGACTTTTAAACCCTTAATCTCATATATACGTGAGTTTGACCCCTAAAACCATGTACATCGGGATGTGTGCATAATCCAAATCCTTTTGGAGTTTTCCTTAACATGGATTTGACTCACTTGACTCCTGGCCTTCCCTATGCCTTGATATCGCTCGGATTCGACCTTTCATTACCCCTTTGAAAAGCTATATAAGGAACTCTTTGGTACATTGAAGACATAAGAGAGAATTAATAGCAAAGAAACTATAGTCCATTGTTGTCGGAACTTGTGCTTGAGTCTGTATCCTTTTGTCCCTTGGAGCACTTTTTTGTTCTTCCCAAGCTTGCCTTTTGCTTGTGAGCTTGCTATCGAGAGATGGAGGATTGAGATGGTGGAGGCCCAAGTGGGGGATTTAGTTTCTTCGATTCGCAGACGTGCCGACAGAGGTTGTATCCATTGTAATCTCTAATTTTATATTAATAGAAATATATTTTCCTGTCCAATAATGTATGTGTGAATGAATATTTTATCCATGGATGATTTCAAATGCTTTTACATTGTTGATTATATATGCTAGAATAGATCTAACACCAATATATATAGTATGCTTGTCTTGTTTACTTGTTGTTGAGGAAGTGATTTATCAATTAAAGCTGAAGTTGTGTTGCAGCTGCAACTGTTTTCCCAAATTTTTGAAATTTTGGACCCTCCTGTAAATTTTTACCTTGCCTAGAATCGTTTGGATCCATGAGCTCTGTCTTTGTTTTCCCTTCGCTACAAGTTTGGATTGTTTTGAGGTTAACTCTCTTCATGCTTTTCGGAAAACTGCTTATGTCTGAATTTAGAGTTTGGTTTTGTCTTTTGATCTTTGATTTCTTGTTATCGAAAGCCTATTTCTCATTTTAGCCACTATATCAATGTATCGGAACCATGTTTCCTTATGGAGCCTCCGTTGCGGCAGCTGAACGATGAGTGTTATGCAGGATAGTCTTGACTTCTCTGATGTTGTGTTGTTTTTGTTTTGACTTGTTTACATTATCGGAGGTTGGTCGAAGTTGAGTCGGGTTTGTTTTATCTTTGTGAAGCCACTGATTTGGAAGTGGGACAAACTTTTTGGGCCGATGCATGACCATAGGTTTTTCAAACACTTAATGTTTGTGTGATGTTTCTACGCCGTATCAAAAAGCTTATGATTCTGATCGAAGGTTGTAGTCTTTTTGCTTTCCGCCATTACGGCTCCCAAGCGAACTAAGTGTCCGCCATATAATTGCTCTGCTCTCCGATGTTTCATCCGAGTTTTGCCGTTTTGTGTTTTAGCCGTGGGGCCCGTAGTATTTTCATCTTCCCTAATCATGACTACGTAATTCACTAATCTCCCGACGTTGATGTCGTTCCGTTTGCTGACAGGGAACTTTACCGCTCGGTGCTTTGACTTGTAGTTCTTCCGAGATAGACTGAACGGTCCTGCGGAACTCGTTGTCTGTCTGAAACTCGCCGTTGTGGCTGTAAGCAAGACTGTCCGGCCAATGTCTCAGTGCTTCAAGCCATTGATAAGGCTATTTCCCTTCATTTTTGGGTGGCATTGTTTTCTGATTCTTGCTAAGATTTTCATGACAAGACTGTAGTATAGGGCCTCATCTTGATAATCAATTTTATTGCTAGTGTGGTTTAAGTATTGAACAGATGATGTTCGTATTAATGATGAATGTTTGTTTTTATTACAGATGGACTCAGAAGATTCTTCAGATCGCTGCTACAAGAAGACATAGCTGAAGGATAAAGCTGAAGAAAGTTGGCTGAAAAGCGATAGGTAGATACATTCCGAGATCAATAAAAGACAAAGCAGAATCAATAGCAACAGAGGCCCGGTTCCGGGAAGGGAAGTTACTGAGCTGGTCTCTCTATACGAAATACTCGTAAGACTAAAATCCAAAATGTAACGCATTTCTTAAATCATGAGCACTCGCAAAATGACAAAACGATGAGATTAAAACGGTCGGGAAGCTGGAAGGTCAAGGAGCGGGGGGGAAACCCAAAGGTTTTAGGGTCTTTGTATAAAGATAGGAAAGTTAGAGGAAGGTAGAACTTTTTCCCAGTTAGATTGGAAGAGATATTGTAAGAAGAACTATTTCCTTTTGCAATAGAAAATTATAGTTTGCCTGTTGGAGAAAGCTTGGTGGAATATTCAAATGTTATGCTATGGATTTGTTGAAGAGGAACTATTTCATTTTTAGCCTTTTGTCCATTAACTGTGAGATTGTTCTAACTCTTTGAACCTAAGTTCTTGTCTGAATGATCCCTGGTTCATTTTATGAAAATTTCCACTATGAGTGATGAATGTTGTTCATAAGCAATTGGCTATCTGGTTGTTAAATATCTTTAAATGTTCTTGTGTTTTGGAAAGAAGTATCAGCTATCTGTGATTTCTTTTACAATGCATGCACAAAATAAATTTCTCATTAATAAGTAATAAGCTTGCTTCCTAGGGATAGGTTAGGTAGTTAGTTTTAATTTCTTGCTGTGTGTGTGATTTAGATGCATGAGAGTTTAAGACGAGAGGTAAGAACCTCCGCATCACATTGTGAATACTCCTTGCATTCTCTATCAATCTCCATCTTAGATAGGCACTTGCATATCATACTTAAAGTCAAAAATACAAAAATATATACGATGGACCGGGCTGCAACCGGTAAAACCTTTTATTTTTGTTACTTGACCTACGATGGCCAGACCGCAAACCGGATGGATTCCATACACCAAACAGTCACGGGCTAGTTGGGAACGTTGATTGGGGAGAATCCCTTGTTGTTGTTTCCTATGAATTTCCAGGCCTCAACAGTTTCTGGCGCTAGAAGGAGGGCCTCCATTGCATGGCTGGCCGAGGAAACCCATTTTCCTAAGATTATTCCACTGGTGATAGTTCAGAAGGAAGTTTGTTTCCTAATCTAGTTCCTGAAGAGAAAGGTAGAGAACATTTGTATTCTGTGGACAACGAAGTTGTTAATGATATGAGAAGACACACTAGGGAATACGTAAAGAATATTGGAGGATTACCTATTATCCCTGAATTGCCCAGAAGAGAATATAAGAGGAAAGATCATACTATATTGGAAGACTCGGTGTTGGTTGGAGATTTCGAAGAACTCATAGAGACAGCCTTACAAGAAGTTGTACATCCTTTGAATCAAGTAGGCCCAGATACTCCTTACGGTTCTCCTATTCATACTCCTATTCATTCACCACCTCACTCTCCACCCAGACTCATGGCAGGCATGAAGGAAAATCAGCCACCCAACCCATGAAATCCACCACCTGCCTAGAAAGCCAGATCACCTTTAAACCTAACACCTCCTTTGCATGATTTACCTCAGTCTTTTGAAAAGATGCTGCCCAAGTTTGATCCAAATGAGAAGATGTTAGTAGATGACCACTTACAGAGCTTCTATCTAGCAATAGAAGGATTAAGGGATGGAGAATATGAAGATGTGGTTTGTAGACTTTTCCTACACACCCTTAAAGGAGCAGCAGCATCGTGGTACTTTGGATTTCCTGCAAACTCTATCCTTGATTAGGATACCTTTGAATGGATCTTTAGAAGTAAGTATGCAACCCAAAAAACTCATGCAGCTCTAATGAAAGGACTATGCGCCTTAAAGAAAGAAAGAAAAGAGAAAGTTCATAGTTTTACCCAAAGATTCGTCGCCTATCTTAAAAAAAAATCTGAAGCTGACAAATCCTCGGATAAAGTCCTGATTGAATATTATACCTCAGCTCTAGGACTTGAGTTGGCCATGTTTGCCAAAATGAAAGCCAAACCTACGCTAGCAGAGACTTATGAGGAAGTGGAGAGAGTAGAGGCTGAAAGGGAAAGTATCGAATATTATCTTGAATGGTCAAGAGAAAAAAATGTGGGGAGGAAATATCTGTTGTTTACTAAGCCTAAAGAGGAGCAATCACCAGATTTTGAAGGAATGGAAAAGATGATGCAGAATATTTCTAACAGAATCATAGACTTGGAAAAGGAAAAGGAAACCCAAAAGTTCTACAAGCCCTATTACAAGAAAAGGGAAGATAACAATCAATCCCAACCCCCTCCGCACAGCCCTGCATCTATGAACTTAACAGAGGTAGGAATGGATAACTTTTGCACTTTCCACCAACAACCTCATTCTGAAAAGAGTTGTCCTCAATGGTTAAATTCAATGACGTTGGTTATGAATAAGATTCTAGATTCCAAATTAACTGAAGACAACGAGGAAGAAGGGAAAGATAATAATAAATAAACAGAACAACAGGAGGATGAAGCTACAGTTTTATGGGACTGTGTATCATTGTTTGATGCCGAGGAAGGAAAAAATTTGAGACACAAGGGCCTCCTGGAGACAAATGTAACAACAAGAAGCCAGGGTTTGTTCAAGGAAAATAGTCTTATGCTCCCGAAGATCAAAAGACTACAAAAGAATTTAATAAATTTCAAAATAGCTCCTCGGCAAATAAGATTCCAGAGTTTACCATCACGAGTCAAAATCCTGGGTAGATTCACATGCCTACTAAGCCCAAAGAAGAAAACAATGTTAGATCGAACCTCACAGAACATAAGATGGAGTATGACATTGTGAAAGATATCAAGAAGGTGAGGGAAAACATCTCATTATTTGAAATGTGCAATGTGCCACAACAAAAATAAAAGCTATTGAAAGTGCTTGAAGCATCAAAGGAAAAGTTGCCCACTGACAATCAGCCCCAAGAAGAAGAAATTGGTGAAAGAAGTATGGGAGGTAAGCCTAAAAGTAAGAATCCACCTTTTCTCCTTACTTTCGAAATCTTCAACCATAACGTGCATAACTGCTTAGTAGACTCGGGAGCATCAGTCAATGTCATGCCGTTGTTGGTCTGCAAAAAGATAAATGGACAACCTAAACCATCTACCTGGAGGGTTGTTCAGTTAGATAGAATGAATGTGAAGGTAATTGGAGAATGGAGGATGTTCTCATTTGCTTATCTTCCAATGAAAAGGTGTGTCAAGTCATCGATATTGTGGTAGCTGACATACCAGAAGATTATGGACTTGTTTTGAGCAATGATTGGTCGGCTAAGCTGAACGGATATTTTGCCTCAGACTGGTCGCATATATGGCTGCCATATAAAGGAAGCCCAAATAAAATTAAAGTGTTGAGGGACCCCCACATGAAACACAATGTTACTCAGTTCGAAGAAAAAAATGAACCAGTGGATCCTGTTTTGGGAAACTATTTTATTGAGTTAGAACCGGGAAACTATCGAGCGGAAGAAGCCAATGATACATCAGACACTCAGCTTGATCTCCTTCAGTTTTCAAAGGCTGATGAAATTAATTGTAAAATAGTAGACTTATCTATAGATGTAGATGTTAGTTCTCATGTAGTAGTAGGTAGCTATTTTTGGACGCTTTTCTTTGATGGTTCTAAAACTTTAGAAGGGTCGGGAGCCGGTTGTGTCCTGATTGACCCTATGAAAAACAAACATTTTCTTTCATGTAGGTTAGAGTTTGAATGTATCAATAACACAGCTGAATATGAAGCATTGGTTCAGGGGTTAAGGAAAGCAATTGAATTAAAGGCAAATAATCTAAAAGTGTTTGGAGATTCTGAAATAATTGTAAAACAAATTCGGAATCGAATACATTGCATTTCTCCTCATTTAAAAAGATTATCAAAATGAAGTATGTGATTTAATTAAATGGTTTAATGCATTTAACATTGTATAAATTCCAAGAATTAAGAATGTAGCAGCTGACTTGTTGGCCACATCAGCTGCTAGGCTTGTGCCCTCTAATAATCGGTGCTCTATTGAATTGCTTTTCAGGCCCTCGATTCCAGATATGATTACCAATATACGAGTGTTCAATGACGATCAGCAGATTATAGAATGCTTAATGAATGATGAGGCATTCAAAGGGGTGATTATTGATGATGAAGAACATCAAGCCGAGTTGAAATTCGATAATTTCATTCCTAAGGGAGTCAGAACTTTAGAACGAATGTTTTATTTAAATGAGAAATTTAGAAGACCAGCAAATGTGAATACTCATAGCTCATCTCTACAGTTCGAGTTGATTAATTTCGGGACTGAGATGAAGCCTAAATATGTGAATCTTGGAAAATGCTGTTCACCAGCTGAAAGGGATAAGTTCATCATTATTTTCAAGCAATACAAAGATGTTTTTTCCTGAACGTATGAAGATCTGAAGACATATGAAACCAGTATTATCCAACATGTTATCCCCATCAAATCTAGAATCAAACCTTATCAGCAGCGTTTAAGGAAAATGCATCCAAAATTGGAACCTCTAATCCAGAGTGAAGTTAAGAAATTATTGGAAGCTAGAATCATTTTTAAGGTTAGACACTTGGAATGGGTTTCAAATATGGTACCAGTGAGGAAGAAATCTGGAGAAATCAAGTTATGTGTGGATTTTAGAAACTTAAATCGTGCTTCAGATAAATACAATTATCCTGTTCCACCCATGGAGCAAATACTGCAAATGGTTTCAGGTTCTGAACTATTCTCTTTATTAGATGGATTCTCAGGCTACAATCAAGTATTAGTAGTCGACGAGGACAGACTAAAAATGACATTCAGGACCAGGTGGGGAACTTTTGCTTACAGAAGGATTCCTATTGGACTCATAAAAGCTAGAGATACCTTCCAGAGGGCCATGGACATAGATTTCCATGGTCTGATTGGCCGCAATGCTGTAGTATACCTCGATGACATCACGATATTCTCAAGGAA
The DNA here is from genome assembly GCA_001517045.1 of Pseudotsuga menziesii. Lineage (NCBI taxonomy): Eukaryota > Viridiplantae > Streptophyta > Pinopsida > Pinales > Pinaceae > Pseudotsuga > Pseudotsuga menziesii. Next base: position 456,959 of record LPNX010956213.1, on the reverse strand, counting down.
AAGAGAGAAACACACATTTCATCTAAAGCATATTTTTGAACACTGTCGAAAATATGGTATCTCACTAAACCCCAAGAAGTGCATGTTTTCTGTTACAGAAGGTAAGTTGTTGGGTCACGTGGTGTCTAAGGAGGGGATCTCCATAGACCCAGAAAGGATCAAAGCCATTGAACAGATTCCCTTTCCCCATAATAAAAAGGGCATGCAATCATTTATGGGGACAATAAACTTTGTGCGAAGGTTTGTGCCAGATTTCGCTCAAATATTTAAACCTTTGTAGCAAATGATAAAGAAAAGTGTACAATTCAAATGGACTGATGTAGAAAATAACGCGTTCAGTAAGATTAAAATAGTTGTTGCACATGCACCCTCCCTCAAAATTCTAGATTTTGATAAAGATTTTATTCTGTACACTTTCACCTCTGATGATTCATTAGCAGTTGTGCTGACCCAGAAAGAAGATGGGGAAGGTGAGTTACCCATATCATTTATGAGCACTAGTCTGCAGGGGGGCGAATTCAATTACCCTGATGTGGATAAACAAGCTTACGCAGTGTTCAAAGCGGTGAAACAATTCAGACCATATATAATGAAGAACCGGACAAAGGTAATAGTTCCACACCCAGCTATGAGGTCTCTTTTCGTACAAAAGGAGCAAGGAGAAAGGAGAAACAACTGGGTAACAGCTCTACAGGAGTATAAAATTGAATTCAAGCCAGCCTCCATAGTCAAAGGGAAAGGATTGTGCAAACTAATGACTGAAAGTAAAGACAATGAAGAACATGAATGGGAAAATGAAGCTGAGTTACATTTGGTGGATATATGTCCTGTTTTCATAGCTCTGGACTGTTGGTATCGAGACCTTGTGCATTACCTTTAAGCGAAATTGTTACCAGAACATTGGAATTCTAAGCAAAGGAGAGCACTGCGTCTTAAATCAGCCTCATATCAAATTATTGAAGTAGTATTATTCAGGAAGAATTATGATGGAGTTCTTCTTAGATGCTTAGAGAAAGAAGATGCGAAGAAGGTAATGATAGATTTACATGATGGTCCTGCTGGAGGAAATTTTTCCAGAGATACTACAGCTCATAAAATTCTTAAAGTCGGATACTATTGGGCCATGCTATTCAAAGATGCACACGCCCATGTGTTGGGCACAAGGGCTGACCCGGGTTAACGCTTTATACGTCGCACCAAAAAAAGACCCACTGTGTTGGCCCTTTCGGCAACAACCTGCGCGCAGGTTGCAGTCTCACCCGAAACAGCAATGGGGTGCCGCAGAATCAGGTTTCTGCATGCAGAGAGGGATATTACTGTACCTTAGCCTTTCTAAATAATTACTAGTCAAATTCTTGCTATCTTATCATTCATTCACAAATAACTCACAGCATAATAAGACAACCAAACTTGCATAACCCACTATGGGGAATTCACAGCGAAGCTTAGTATTAGCAGAGATCTTATATTAACAGATATATCCAGTTTAATGCATGAAAATGACAGAAACAGAAACAACACAACAAAACCACGACACCAAATATAACGTGGTTCACCCCCAGTGTAGGGGCTACGTCCACAAACTGCGTTTTATTCCTCTTTCCTCAAAACCATAGTTTATCTGCGCACTCAGCTGCAGATTCCTTCAGCTCTTAATAGCCGCGCACACAGCAGCAGGCTTCTGCGCACACAACTGTAGACCTTTCTTACTTTCTTACAAAAACCCTCTGCGCACACAGCTGTAGAGGTCGTCCACGCACACATCTGGGACTTGTCCTTCCCTTGCCAAAAACCAACCTTACTTCACCTTATCTTTCTTACATCAAAAATCCTAACCTATCCATTTTCCATAAGCGCTTATTTATACTGCGCAGCTTTACAAAAACCATGGTCTTAAACCATGGGCACCCACAAAACCCTAAACCCTGAATTTAAACCATGGGTTTATTACAAAAAGAGAGAGTTTTGACTTACCCTGACACCCCTAAGACTATTTTGACCCAACGCTCCGCTTACAAATTAACCGCGGAGTTACCCCCTATGGAGTATGCGCCCCAACACCATGTCAGAAAGTGCAACATTTGTCATAGGTGTGGTGGAAGACAAGCTAAAGTAGCAGGATCGTTAAATCCTGTGATGATAACAGAGCCTTTCGATCAGTGGGGTTTGGATATCATTGGGGAGATAAAGTCGAATTATTCTCTGCAACAAAAGTATATTCTGACAGCAACCAATTACTTCACTCATTGGGTTGAAGCCATTCCATTGCATAAAGTAAATGAAGATGCGGTCATGGGCTTCTTGCAAGACCATATTATGACCAGGTTTGGAGTTCCAATTTATTTAGTTTTTGATAATGCTACTTACTTTTCCTCTATTAGATTAACTGCATTTGATCATGAGAAAGGAATTAAGTTGCATTACTCTGCTAATTACTATCCATGGAAAATGGTTTAGCTGAATCTACAAACAAGAATCTGATTAGGTTTTTAAAAAAGACAGTGATAGAAAATCAAAGGAGTTGGCACTCAGCGTTACCAAATGCTCTTTGGGCTGATAGGATCACCCCCAAGACTTCGTTAGGTGTGTCCCCATATACTCTTGTTTATGGAAAAGAGGCCTTTCTACCTCCCAATATCATGCTACCCTCTTCCATAATAGCTCAGGAATCCAGAGGATCAGATATTGAAGTCTTGCAAATGAGGATATATAATCTCCTGAAGGCAGAAGAGTATCGATCTAAGGCCAGAGAACGCTTTAAAAAACAACAAGAGGTAGTAAAGAGATGGTTTGATAAACACAAGGCTAGAACAAAAGAATTCGAGGTGGGATATTTGGTTCTCAAATGGGACCACCCCCATGATGAGAAAGGAAAACACATGAAATTTCAACAGTTGTGGGTAGGTCCTTTCCAGATTGTGGCTAATATTGGCCCCTCAACCTATAAATTGCAATATTTACAGGGGTGGGAAGAGAACTTACCTGTAAATGGTTTAGTTCTCAAACCTTATTTTTCCTGATTTTGGTTCTTCTTTTTTTTGTTCTTTTATCTTGTACATAAATAAATTGACTTGACTGTTTATCTTGATTTATTTTATTTCTGCTTTGTTTTAGTTCATATTTTTAATGATTTCAACAAAAGGAGGCAAACTCTTGGTTGAATGGAGAGCATCAGAATTCTGGAATGATTAAAGTTCTTGAGTGTAAGACTGTGTATTATTGTTTTATCTAAAAGAATTTCTTCTATTTTAGCGGTTTTCCCGAATGGCTATGAACACATTGAAGTCCTGCTTAATCCTTGTAAAATAAACCAGGATCAAAAGGTCTGGAATACTATTTTGAGGTTCCGTCCATCTCACATTTTAAATGTGTTGATGTATATGTAACTTCGGAATGTATTCTTATATGTATTTTATATATTGTAACCCGATGTTTATTCCGGGATGTTTCTATTATGTATTTGAGTCATATTGTCTTACCCCGATGTTCCAATCAGGAAGATCATTAATGTAAACAAGTCTTATCAAGTCATTAGGTAAGTCCCCACAGTTTCGGGGCACTTGGGTTATTATACACTAATTAAGGTGTAGGCTCGAGTAAGTAATTGTAAGTTAAGCCTACATGGTTGAGTGCACTTCAAGTCAACGGAAGAATATAAATAGAGAGTGAGAGTCTCTCTATTTATCACTTGTGAATTACATCACTTGCTCTCTCAAGTGTGGCGCACCTTTGGAGAAGGAAATACTTTGGCTTGACAGAAGACAAAAGGATGCTGTTGTGTTGGGAGGTCATCTTACTGTTTTGGGATCACATCTTGTGGTGATACTATCTTAGAGGAAGTTGAGGGGTTTTCTCCATTTATGGTTTCCCCTCCTAAAATATTTGTGTCTCTTGTCTCTTGTGATGTGCTTATGTGATTGCTGTGCTTGTTATTCTCTGAGTGAAAAAATCTTAACATAATGCTAGCTTAAATGTTGAAAAACTAACATGGTATCAGAGCTAAACTGAGAAGAAGACATTGTGCAGCTACAGAAACTAGGGCTTCCTATTTTGTGGATTTTCCTCCACATATTTTCAGCAAAAGTATGCTAGGATGACTCTCCATTGAAGGGTGCATCTTTCTGTCGATGCAGAATTCAATTTCAATCATTTTCAGTTTCGATGTGGAAATTAGGGCTTTATACAGAAGAGGAATTTTTGGGTGAGACCAGAATAGGATTTTTCTCCTCATCAAAACCGAAATTTAGAGACCTGGATCAAGAAATTTGGTTGGGTAAATCTCTGGGAAAGTCAAACCCTAGTTTGACCCCTAGCTAGGAGAAACCCTAAATACTAAAACTGCTAAGTTTTGGTACAGTCGCTATATTCCGAGATTGGCGAAGTCTCAGAAGCTAAACATTGCAGGGGCCAAAGATAAAATCCTTATTAACACTTTTTCCAAAGGTCAGCCTCTGATTCTCTATATTCTGGGAGATATGATCTCTCCAAGTTAGGGTTCCATCCTCTTCCAGAAATCATCCATAAACAGGACACCTGGGGAGATCTGCAATATCTTGGGCTACAGAGGTCCATATGGAATTCATGAAGATGTTCTAGAAATGGCATGGAATTTAATTTCTGTGATCCGAAGATCAGACTCAGAAGATGAATTAGGGACATGTGGCAGGCCGTACAACTTTGCTGTTCTGAACAGTCCTGTAACAGGTCACCTTGGGAAAAGGATCATAAATCCTAAATGGTGAAACCAATTCTGATGAAACCTATGGTGTTGGATCAGGGACATGTGAGGTTACCTCAGTGCTAAATTTCAGACACAGAGGAGCCATAATTTCGGAGATATCACAGAAACAGTAACAGGCATCTCTGCAGAAGAAATCAGAAAATTAGGGCTTCCTGTTCCGGGAGCTTCCCTCCACTATTTTCAGAAAAGAAGTACATTGGACAGCTCCATTTTAAGAGATCTATCTATTCATCCAATCATATCTGAAAGATTCCAATTTTTTAAAATTAGGTTTTCTGCGACAAACCCTAGATCAGCAAACTCCGGGACAAGGGCGGACACCTCAAATCGGTAAGATCTAATCCTTTGCTATTTCCATTTGAGGTTCTCATTTCAATATGATATATCACATCAGCTTGGTGACAAGCTTGGAGAAGTTGACAACTTCCAAATCGAGAAGTATTTGATCTCTCTGAAGAAAATGGATTGGACACCTACATGAGTATAGAGGTTCCAGTTTCAGAGGGAGACGAGGTTAGAAGCCTTTCACAAGAAGGACTTGGTCAAGGCCAAAGAAAGACCATCGATGATGCGGTAGTGATTAGAGAACAAGAAGGAGGCTTGTACAAATTGAAGGGCTATCCAGAAAAAGCCTTGATCCATGATACAGTAGAGCCAAATGAGCTTTGGCATAGAAAACTTGCACATGTGCACTACAAAGAAAAGTTA
>LPNX010956213.1:394549-450339 GCA_001517045.1 Pseudotsuga menziesii | reverse complement strand
ATCCTGAAGAGGTTCAGGATGATGGACTGCATGACCACACCTATGGCATCAAACATGAAGCTATTGAGTGATGCTTCATCAAAGTCGATTGATGCTACGATGTATCGTTAGATGATTGGGTCCTTGATATACCTGAGACCAGATATTTGCTTTGCTGTGAACACATTGAGACATGTTCACCTGATGGTTGCAAAGCACGCAGGGGGTATAGTTGATTATGGAGTCAAGTACAATGCAAGTCAGAAGATTAACTTGGAAGGTTATGTTGATTCAGATTGGGTAGGCAATGCCATCGACAGGAAGAGTACTTCAGGATGTTGCTTCAGTATGGGATCAGGTGTGATCTCTTGGTTTAGCAGGAAGCAATCCTGTGTGGCACTAAGTACAGCTGAAGCAGAGTATGTCGCAGCTTGTTTAGCTAGTTGTGAGGCAGTATGGCTGCGGAAGCTACTGTCTGATATATTTGATCTCTAGTTGGAGGCTACCTGTATACATTGTGACAACTAGAGTTGCGTGAAGTTGTCAGAGAATCCAATGTTCCATGACAGGTCGAAGCATATTGAGATCAAATATCACTATATCAAGGATATGGTGCAGAGAGGAGCAATGAAGCTCCTGTATGTTGCGACGGAGGAACATATAGCTGATGCATTGATGAAGACATTGGCTAGGCTGAAGTTCGAGTACTTCAGAGAGAGACTTGGTGTTCTCCAGATCGAGGCTTCCTCCCAGAGACAGTGATGTGTCCCAAAGCCATTCTGACGAGGAGGTCAGATGTAAGGGCTGAGCCATTCTGTCATGGTGAGAGGATTCAGTTCCTTCCATGTCAGATATGAGTGCTGAGATTGAGAGCCATTCTGATGAGTAGGTGAGATGTAAGGGCTGTGCCATTCTGTTCATGGCTAAAGGATTTAGTTCCTTCCATGTCAGATGTAAGTGCAGAAATCTATCCTCATTGTGGGTGAGAGTCTTCCATCATTGTGGCGGAGGTGGCTCCTTCCTAGATGGGATTGTGCCATTCTGACGAGTAGGTCAGATGTAAGGGCAGTGCCATTCTGTTCATGGCTAAAGGATTTAGTTCCTTCCATGTCAGATGTAAGTGTAGAAATCTCTCCTCATTGTGGGTGAGAGTCTTCCATCATTGTGGCGGAGGTGGCTCCTGCCTGGATGGGATTGTGCCATTCTGACGAGTAGGTCAGATGTAAGGGCAGTGCCATTCTGTTCATGGATAAAGGATTTAGTTCCTTCCATGTCATATGTAAGTGTAGAAATCTCTCCTCATTGTGGGTGAGAGTCTTCCATCATTGTGGCGGAGGTGGCTCCTGCCTGGATGGGATTGTGCCATTCTGATGAGCAGGTCAGATGTAAGGGCAGTGCCATTTTGTTCATGGCTAAAGGATTTAGTTCCTTCCATGTCAGATGTGAGTGCCGTCCATTCTATCGAGGAGGACAGATGTAAGGGCTACTGCCATTCTGACAAGCAGGTCAGATGTAAGGGCAGAGCCATTCTGTTCATGGCTAAAGGATTTAGTTCCTTCCATGTCAGATGTGAGTGCTGGCCATTCTATCAAGTAGGACATATGTAAGGGCTACTACCGCTCTCTGGGAGAGTGGAGGCGCCTGGTCCGTTACCAGGTAGCTCAGTCAGGGACTGGGGGCCATTCTGATGAGAGTGTAGGATTCAGTTTCTACCAGGTCAGATGTGAGTGCACAAATCTCTCTCATTGTGGTAGGAGGGGCTCCGGCTTGGGTGAGAGTCGTTCATCATTGTGGTAGGATGTGTTCCGGCCTGGGTGAATGTGAAAATCTTTCATCATTGTGGTAGGAGGGGCTCTGGCCTGGGTGAAAGTCATTCATCATTGTGGTAGGATGTGTTCCGGCCTGGGTGAATGTGCCATTTTGACAAGTAGGTCAGATATAAGTGCAGAGCCATTTCACAGATGTTAGTGATGTGATGTCCTATCATGCTGGTGAATGTGAGTGCTGGGCCTTTCTGATAGGATTGTAGTTTACTACATGATCAGATGTGAGTGCTGGGCATGCCTTTCTGATGAGCAGGTCAGATGTAAGTGCTGGGCGAAGACCTACAAGAGAGTAGGCCTACAACCAGCATGAAAAAGGGCTGGCTCTGTAGAACTTCCTATGACGAGATAGTACACACATGATGACTTGAAGATGAAGATGACTTGAAGATGAAGATGACTTGAAGACGAAGATGACTTAAAGACGAGATGATCCAGTTGATGCAGAGAAGAAGACCAGTGCTGAAAATTGTGTCGAAAGAATACCTTCCTAGTTAAGAGGGAGTGTTGATGTATATGTAACTTCAGAATGTATTCTTATATGTATTTTATATATTGTAACCCGATGTTTATTCCGGGATGTTTCTATTATGTATTTGAGTCATATTGTCTTACCCCGATGTTCCAATCGAGAGGATTATTAATGTAAACAAGTCTTATCAAGTCATTAGGTAAGTCCCCATAGTTTCGGGGCACTTGGGTTATTATACACTAATTAAGGTGTAGGCTCGAGTAAGTAATTGTAAGTTAATCCTACATGGTTGAATGCACTTCAAGTCAACGGAAGAATATAAATAGAGAGTGAGAGTCTCTCTATTTATCACTTGTGAATTACATCACTTGCTCTCTCAAGTGTGGCGCACCTTTGGAGAAGGAAATACTTTGGCTTGACAGAAGACAAAAGGCTGCTGTTGTGTTGGGAGGTCATCTTACTGTTTTGGAATCACATCTTGTGGTGATACTATCTTAGAGGAAGTTGAGGGGTTTTCTCCATTTATGGTTTCCCCTCCTAAAATCTTTGTGTCTCTTGTCTCTTGTGATGTGCTTATGTGATTGCTGTGCTTGTTATTCTCTCAGTGAAAAGATCTTAACATAATGCTAGCTTAAATGTTGAAAAACTAACAAAATGTCCTAGGGAGCGAAAGCAGAGGGCCCATGGAAAGGAAGCAGGGTAAATAGTATATTATATATAAATGATCCCATGCCAATAATTGAATGCCAAAAGGTAGATTAAGAGTCAAAAGCTCCTATGAAAGCAATATGTATCAAAACAAAATACTGAACCATATAAATACTAAATTGCCAAAAGTTCCTCTCCATCCGTGAGCTGAAATTTGAATACATCTCTCACACAAAAGGACACCATGGATAGAGGAGCCTGAATGAAAATTTAGAAAGAAAGGCATGCAGGAGGACTCATATGCAAAGGACAAAAGTCCAAAAAAAAGCACAAAAAGTGCAAAATGGCATGGGAATGAGGAACAAATGAATATTTCTGTTTACCATATGTTACAATCTTGTGGTGTCCAAGCTGGAAGCTACCTGAAGATAGAGGTAATAAATGAAACTCATCTTTCTGGCCTCAAAAGAGTTATCTTGACTTGGAAATCATGGTTTCCATTCTCCTAAATTGGACTATCATTAATGATTAAAAGTACATATATTTGCCATTTGAGGAATCTAGACATCTGGAAGAATTCAACATGTTCGTTTGTTGTTAAACAGTCTGTTACTCAAGAAGTAAATTGTCCAGAGATCTAGGTTCACCGGGTAGTCGCCAATTGTTGCAGGTGCAACTGTTTTCCCAAGTTTTTGAAATTTTGGACCCTCTTGTAAATTTTTACCTTGCCTAGAATTGTTTGAATCCATGAGCTTTGTCTTTGTTTTCCCTTCACTACAAGTTTGGACTGTTTTGAGGTTAACTCTCTTCATGATTTTCGGAAAACTGCTTATGTCTGAATTTAGAGTTTGGTTTTTCCTTTTGATCTGTGATTTCTTATTCTCGGAAGCCTATTTCTCATTCTAGCCACTATATTAACGTATCAGAACCATGTTTCCTTATGGAGCCTCCATTGCGGCAGCTGAACGATGAGTGCTTCATAGGATAGTGTTGACCTCTCCAATGTCGTGTTGTTTTTGTTTTGACTTGTTTACATTATCGGAGGTTGGTCAAAGTTGAGTCGGGTTTTTTTGATCTTTGTGAAGCTGTTGATTTGGAAGTGGGACAAAATTTTTGGGCCGATGCATGACTATAGGTTTTCCAAACACTTAACATTTGCATGATGTTTCTGCACCGTATCTAAAATCTTATGATTTTGATCAAAGGTTGTAGTCTTTTTGCTTTCCACCATTACGGCTCCCAAGCGAACTAAGCGTCCACCACATAATTGCTCCGCTCTCCGATGTTTCGTCTGGGTTTCACTATTTCATATTTTAGCTGTGGGGCCCGTAGTCTTTTCATCTTCCGCTGTCGCGGATGCATAATTCACCAATCTCTGGATGTTGATGTCATTCTGTTCACCGACAGGAAACTTTACCGCTCAATGCTTTGACTTGTATTTCTTCCGAGATAGACTGAACGGTCCTGCGGAACTCGTTGTCCATCTGAAACCCGCCGCTGTGGCTATAAGAAAGACTGTCCAACCAATGTCTCAGTGCTTCAAGGTGCCGATAAGGCTGTTTCCCTCTATTTTTGGTGGCATTGTTTTCCGATTCTTGCTAATATTTTCACGATGAGAGCGCAGTACAGGGCCTCATCTTGATAATCAATTTTATTGCTAGTGTGGTTTAAGTATTGAACAGATTTTGTCCGTATTAATGATTAATTTTTGTTTGATTGCAGACGGACTCAAAAGATTATTTAGATCACTGCTGCAAGAAGACATAGCTGAAGGATAAAGCTGAAGAAAGTTGGCTGAAAAGCGATAGGAAGATACATTTCGAGATCAATAAAAGACAAAGCAGAATCAATAGAAACAAAGGCCCGGTTTCGGAAAGGGAAGTTACTGAGTTGGTCTCTCTATATGAAATACTCATAAGACTAAAATCTGAAATGTAATGCATTGCTTAAATCATGAGCACTCGCAAAATGACAAAACGATGAGATTAAAACGGTCGGGAAGCTGGAAGGTCAAGGAGTGGGGGGAAAACCCAAAGGTTTTGGGGTCTTTGTATAAAGATAGGAAAGTTAGAGGAAGATAGAACTTTTTCCCAGTTAGATTGGAAGAGATATTGTAAGAAGAACTATTTCCTTTTGCAATAGAAAATTACAGTTTTCCTGTTTGAGAAAGCTTGGTGGAATATTCAAATGTTATGCTATGGATTTGTTGAAGAGGAACTATTTTGTTTTCAGCCTTTTGTCTATTAACTATGAGATCATTCTAACTCTTTGAACCTAAGTTCTTGTTTGAATGATCCTTGGTTCATTTTATGAAAATTTCCACTATGAGTGATGAATGTTGTTCATAAGCAATTGGCTATCTGGTTGTTAAATATCTTTAAATGTTCATGTGTTTTGGAAAGAAGTATCAGCTATCTGTGATTTCTTTTACAACGCATGCACAAAATACATTTCTCATTAATAAGTAATAAGCTTGCTCCCTAGGGATAGTTTTGGTGGTTAGTTTTAATTTCTTGCTGTGTGTGTGATTTAGATGCATGAGAGTTTAAGACGAGAGGTAAGAACCTGTGCATCACATTGTGAATACTCCTTGCATTCTCTATCAATCTCCATCTTAGATAGGCACTTGCATATCATACTTAAAATCAAAAATACAAAAATATATACGGTGGACCGGGCCGCAACCGGTAAAACCTTTTATTTTTGTTACTTGACCTATGGTGGACGGACCGCAAACCGGATGGATTCCCTACACCAAATAGTCATGGGCTAGTTGGGAACATGGACTGGGGAAAATCCCTTGCTGTTATTTCCTACGAATTTCCAAGCCTCAACAAGTTGGAAAGATCAATGGGGATCTACTTCAACCGTCTGGAATAAGGTACGAGGTCTGATCATTTAGTGTTAGATATTTAATTTATATTTCATATTGGAAAGGATTGGTTTTTGGAGTCAAACTGTCTGTTGTGGTACCCCAAGCCATCAGAATTTCTCTCTGTAACACTCGCGACTACGTACAACCACGGTGGAGGAAGTATGCAGACAGTCTTTGAATTCCGTGGCTCGTGGCTTAATACGGGTAACCCCTGTGGTAAATATGTTGGGTTTTACCCTACTTGTATCAAGGTGGCCATTTGGGATAACCCAGAGTTGGGGAAGCTTCCCTAGGATCGCTATAAATTATGCGGTCTCTTTTACAAGTCGTTGTTAATTTACCAAGTTTCAAACCCTTGCTAGTCGATGGGTAAACTTGGTCTTGAACTGAGCAATGTAATTAGTTTTGTTTTAATGTTTAGCTTTACGGCTTTTTAAAATTTAAACAATAGCTCTCTTGTAAAGACAGTTCTGTCTTCATGCTTTCTTCAATTTAACGAATTCTTAACATTATGCTCTGTGTACTCTGGGTTTTTACCCTTCTCAACTATAGGTGAAGTTTTGTGCTTTGTTTAAAGTACTCTGTAAAAGTTTATTATTAATGTTTTTAAGACTGATATATACCGTCATAGTTCAGTTATAAATTTTACTTTTTTTTGCTCAGAGTTACGAGCTAGGATTTTTCCTGTGGAAACCCTCGTTTTAAAACAAATTATTCTACTTAATTTTTTTTTTACAAATTCTAATACTTATTTAATTTGGTTTTTAATTAGTATTACAATGTATTGTGGAAATTTCTAGTTTATAATCATTACCAATGTCTTTATGTTGTCCTTAAAGGACTGTAAGTAATTTATAATATCCTAGTTGTTTAATAGTTACATAATCCAATTAATTTGGTTTATGACTTCAATGCATTGACATTTGTAACTGTAATATATATATATGAGGGTTTCAAACCTATCTTTTACTTTTATAGATACACCCTGTTTGTAAAAATTTAAAAGGAACAATTCTTTTTATAAGTATACATTATGTATATGTTGTTCATTATTGTATTCTTGTTGTATTTCCTATTGGAATAATAAAATGGGAATGATAAAAGAACTTAAATATTTTGAATAAGTTTGTTATTATTACCATGATTATTCTTAATATTACTTTACTTAGTTAATAATAACTGTTGGTCTTAAATTACTATGATTATAAATTAAACTATATATTTATTAGTTTATACCTTTATTGAATGAATATAAACAAATAGTTTAGCTGTAACTTTTTACTGCATAAGCAAGAGGTTAATGAATAAAATACAAAGAAAATATATAAATATATAACATGACATAGTATATCATGTTGTTTAAATAACAAAATAATGCATTGTATTAAATACATCTTGTTTAATTGAGTAACTTACTACTATGATAAACTTGCTATCTGTAATGAGTTATGGCTATTTCTTTTCTAGCCTATTTACATCAACAAGTTGGTTAAACAGTAACAAGGATTAGATAGGTTATTGTTCTTTACTGAAAATAACCTACAAACAGAAATAAAATTTTCTGATATTATGAAATATATAATACATCTATTCAATTCAGTCTTCTATCATATTCTTCATCTATTTTTAAACACACTACCTATGCTAGAGTACGGTCTGGTTCGTTCCATACGGGGAAAAACACAGGTAGGATTATTTCATCAATTACAGATTCAATATTCAAATAACTAAAGGGTTACTAGTTCTATCAGTTCACTACAAAACATGTAATCATTTATCAATCATTCATTCTCATATATAAACTTTTAACACAATAAATAAAAGACTGTAGAACCTATTTAAAGATGAATGACAACAGCATTGGGAGGCCATTCCTCCCTACCAACTCCTGGAGAGCGCTCAAACAGTGTCTTCTCAGGACCCCCAAGCCTGTTCTTGGTCTCCTTGGCTGAGAACTGGTGGAGAAAGAAACAAGATACTAGTCCAATGACTCAGTACTAACTCTACACTCAACAACAAGATCCTTCAGCTAAAAAGCTGTACTAGATCACTTTCTACAGTTTACCCCTCAAACACCTTCCACAAATTCCCTTCCCAATGAAATCCTTTGAAGTACATTCACCTGAATGATTCTCTTCTTGGAATGAGTAGCCTCGGCTCTCTTCAATGGGAATTTTTATTAAGATTGCCTAGGTCTTTTTGGGTTAGTTGTCATTAATTGAGCCACCTACTCTAATCCCACTTTCTTGGGGGATCATGACCCCAAATGTAGGGAGGTTTCCACCTACAACATTGGAAGTGTTTGAGGATGCTGCCACTTGTCTATTTGCTCTCCACCTAGTCTCCTCCACCAACTTGACCAGTAACACTCTTTTTAACAGCTCTCCCAAGCTGTTGTCTCCACTTTTATATATTTATAATTAAAATATTCAGAATTACATTCAATATCCTTGACTCTACTGAGTCATCATTTACAACTTAGCATAAAATTTAACATAATTTCTTGGAATAAAATCAAATAAGATAATATTATTTTGCAAAATTGGGGCATGTGACACTTGGGACGGAAGGTTTGGGCAGTAACTGAAAAGAGCATAACATAGGAAACCAGTACCCTAAAAGCACATTAGAACTAAGACAATATGAAGGAAATTCTAAATCTCTTAATGCAATCTTGAGTGGATTAAAAAACACTGTGTTTACAAAGGTTATGCAATGCACTTCTGCCAAACAAGCCTGGGATAAGTTGAAGATTATTTATGAAGGAGCATATAAGTTGAAAGAATCCAAACTGCAGACATATAAAATTCAATTTGAAAGCCTCAAAATGAGAGAAGAATAGAATATTGGGGAAAACCTTTTTCGTGTAGATGAGGTGGTTAATGCTAATATAGGTCTTGGAGGAAAATTGAAAGAAAAAGAAGTGATAAGCAAGATACTAAGAACATTACCAATGAGATATGACTAAAAGGTTTCCACCCTAGATGATCTGGATTTATGCATGAACGAAATGAAAGAACATATACAAAATCATAATAACAGACATTTTGCAAAGATAACAGAGATACAGTAAACACATATTCTATTAAATGGTGGAAATAGAACAGACTGTAATACAATTGCTAGAATGGTGGTAGCTATCTTTGAGAAGAGATGTGGTTACTATGCTCATCCATGCCAAGCTGAATACAAAATGAGCCCAAAGGGGCCTATTTATAATAAGAATGAGGTGAGAACCCCAAAAGTCCAAAAAGTAACCCTGGAATATTAACCATCATAAAGTTTGCGGCCCCAAGGTGGTAAGTTGAACAGTCAACTTCCCGTGGTCATAACTTTTGCATACGATCTCCGATTTGGGCATTCGATAGCTCGTTGGAAAGGTATGTCTAATATTTAAAACTTTTGGTTAGCCAAATGCATGCTGTTGGAAACCATCCAAATGCATGCCGTTGGCAACCATTTGGCCCCGAATCTCCAAAAAACATCATTTAAGGCCTCAAAACGGCCCCGAAAGTTTAGGACTCGAAAAAATGCAGAAAAATAACTAGGAAACTGCCATAATGGACAATTGTTTTGAGCCAGTGGAATAGGTGGGTGGCCACCGATCTCCATCTGGATCACTAGAGGAACAAGATGACCTTAAAATGGCAATAGTAGATGAGTTGCATGGAATTCTCACTATGTATGAGATGAGAACTGGACTAAATGAAACCTCAAAGAAAGAAGCGGTGTTTAAAGTATCTTCCAAAAATCAATCAGAGAATCTAGATGATGAGGAATCCCTCTTTGTATGTAAACTTAATAAAGGCACTGGGAAATACAAAGGTAAACTACCTTTAAAATGTTTTAACTGTGGAAGGATTGGACATTTTTCCCATAAGTGTCCCTACCCAAAACAAGAGGTGAATGACCATGAAGAATCATGCTGTCATAAGGGTAGAAAGAAGTATAAAGAGAAAAAGAAGAACTTCTATTCCAAGGAAGAAAGTGAAGATGAGGAAATGAGTGAAGACAATGAAATCCTATTTTTAGGAACAACAAACTCAGACAAGGAATCAAAAGTGGACATAGGAGCTGAATACATGGCTGTTGTAGACGAAATTGAAAGAATTAGGAAAAGAAACATAGTTTTGAAAGAGAAACTGTCTAAATACAAAGAAGAGACAAATCAAATTATTACTGATTTGAGAAACCAACTTCAAGAGGCCAAGAAGAGTGAGGAAGATCTAATAGTTCTTCTTAGGAAGAGAATTCAAGATTCTGAAAAACTTGAGAAAGAAATTGCTCGACTTAGAGAAGGGGTTAATGAAACATTTATCAAATCTAAGTTTAAAAACAACTCAAAGATTCTGGATGACATTTTGAACAGTCAAAGATCATCCAGTGGCAGATCTGGTTTAGGGTTAGTTAAAGAAAAGAATCTAGAGAGTTTCCCACTCACTAATTAGAGAGGAAGTACAAAGAGCTATGCTGAAGTATTGAAGAGTCCTGTTAAAAAAGAAAAGTGAAAAGAATATTCTTTATCTTTTCATGACAAAGAAAAAACTCATGCGGAGCTCAAGAGACATGTAATAGATAGAAATCTGAAAATATTTTTGGGTAATTTTTATTCCTATAATAATTTTGGTCATAAAGCCTTGAAATGCAAGGCTTACGAAAAAGTTCATGAGTACAAGAAGGATGCAATTAAAAAGTCAAAGGTAAGGAATCATAACCATTTTGGAATTCTCCAAAGGTTTGATATAGAGTGTTACAAATGTAATAACTTTGTGTTATATTTTTATCATTTAAGAAATATGATCTTAGGATATTATCTGAGAGAATAACATGCATAGAAATAATCAAAAGAGACAAGAGACACAAATATTTTCCTTGGAGAAACCATAAAGGAGAAAACCCCGTAACTTCTTCAGAGATAGAATGAGCACCAAATGGCAGCAGTAAAACCCAAAGACAGAAAATATGATCTCCAATAGTTGTTCTCTCTCTTACTTGTGTGAGAACTTCCTCTCTCACTCATGTGCCCCAATTGAGTGAGTGTGTATGACAAATAGAGAGGCTCAATCTCTATTTATACTAATTTTTGACTTGACAATTACTTACCAGGGCCGACATCTCTAGGAGAGTCTAATAACCCTAGTGCCCCTCAACTGTGGGGACTTTGCCCTTCGGTCAATAAGGACAGTTAACCTCAACTCAATTGTGGGGTCTATTTCCCCGACTTACAATGGAGGGTTAACCTCAATGAATTTACATGACTTTATTATATTAATGAATCTCCCGATAGGAACATCAGGGTACAATGAAATACAACTGAATCCCCCAATAAGAACATCGGGGTACAATTGTTGCACCTAGAAATCTCACATTTCTTATCATCCTTCATGAGAATTTCACATTGCCTTTCAACCTTCGAGAAAGCCTGGCTAGATTCACCTTGGTCATCTTTTTCTCATACCTAGAAGGGATGGCGCCTTTATGCTTTTTACACATAGTGTCTGCGGTGCCTGTCACAGTGGACCCATAAGTGCAGTTGCCCTCTTTCTTTGACAAAAACCCTAGGTCAGCACCTTTGTGATTTCTGCTAGGAGTGCCAATGGTAAAAAAATGAGAAAAAAAGAAGTTTCTGGAAGCTTCCACGTGGAAGCCTCCGTCGAGTTAGTTCATACATGCTTGGGAGAGGTGGAATTCACCCCCCTCACCTGTTGGGATCATATCTTATCCATTTTCCAAGTTATCTCTTGCGTTCTAGACCTATAAATGAATCCTTCATGATGAGAGTGAGAGAGGCCAGAAAAAGCACCCTTATGATGTTAGTTTGAAGTCTAAATCAGAAGCAAAGTAGAGTTAGCTTATGGTTGGAGAGGTATTCATAGCTATAGAGGATTGTATACATTCTTGTTGATATTGAAGCCATCGACATCAAGGATTTTTTGTTATACTTCTTTCTCTTCCAAAATTAATACAAAGACATTACCCTTTCCTATATTTGATGTATTGATTTTAATTAGATATTATTAGATTCCTTGATCACTGATATGAATAATCAATCGAGTCATGATGTATCATGTTGTTTGTTGTCTTTTGATCTATCTTGCAGGTACTAAACCATTGAAGGGGCTTTTGGAGAAAAGACAAAGACATCCAAGGTTGAGGTATATTGTATTTCATGTTAGTTAATTTGATTGTTTAAGGGAAGGATATGTTACTATGCCTTTTTGTTATGTATTTGTGATTTACTTTGCAGAGGAACAAGCAATGTCCGCACTGATTGAGAATTCCTAATAACAAAATTGGTGACCATACTGGGGAATATTAATCCGCTGAGATCTGGGGAAGATCCAGTCAGATCTGGTGCATATCCGGTCATAGATACAAACTTCGGTAACCATTCCATATATGAAGGTTATTCTCTCTCCTTTTAGTTATTTCAGTTAATAAGGTAATCCATCTGTCTTATGTTTCTAATTTTTTCCTCTTTTCTAAGTAGTTTTTACCCTTTTCAATCCAACTTAGTATTTTATGGTTTCTCTTGCAGGCCTTTAGTCTTTCAGTCTATTGCTCGAGCAACGCCTTTCTCTTTGGCTGACAGAGCCTCGATCCCTCTCAGGGCGCTTTTCCCCTCTTTATTCAGAGCACCGACAACACCTTCTTCCTGAATTGATAGAGTGCCAACAACGCCTGTGTGCAGAAGGATAAAAGCGTTGTTTCAGCCTATGACACCTTGGTGTAGTGCTCCTCAACGCACCGAGGTAGGCCTTCGAACAACATGTTTCAGAAATTTTTTGTTCAAAATTTTAAATTGTCCTGTTCTCTGAAGATTTTTAGTGTGGTTTGCTGTCTCAGATTGCTGGTTTTTGTGAGTCTGATTCTCTGTTTGAGCTCATATCCAAAAAAATTATCTTCTTCATTGTTATAAAAAAAGTGGAAACATAGTTCAGCTTCGGTTTTTTAGTGAAGTATCTGAAAATTTTTCTTTTGAAAAGAAATCCTATATCCTCTTCCTAGAATATTGGTTTCTTTGTGTGCCTCATATTTTCTAGAAAAATACAAAAAGAATCAAATTATTTTCCTCTTGTTTATGCATGCAAAAATTTTTATTTCTATTTGCAAGGGTAATTCAGGAGAATAGTTTTCTTTGACATTGTAGCAAAAGTTAGTTTTGCATGCACATTAGAGACTTAGTTTTCTTTCTTGCATTTTCAGAAAATTCGGAGTGCTTGCTTGAAAGAGTTTTGTGTTTGAAAGAAATTTCTTTGCATTCTTTATTGGATCTTGTTTTTATTGTTAAAAAAAACTTTCTTTTGGTATATTGTTGATAAGAAAAGAAAAAGGTTTCTTCCTTAACCTAGTTAGTTCTCATCGAAGTAAAAAAAGTGCATTCACATTTAGATTAATTGGCATTATTGGAGACAACACCTCACAAACATTCACCTAATCATATAGATAAAATTAATGGTAGCTTTAGGTCTAAAATTGTATAGAAATTTGAGTGATAGGTTAGTGATGGGTTCGGGCATTGTAAAATGTAGGAGCTATCATTATTTGTTCGCACTACAACCTAAGACTCACACAGTTCTTCCATGTACTATCGGTATATTGAACACCTTTCACGTACCCTTGAGGTATATAGAAAGGTACTCCACGTTCTCGATTGTATATTGAAAGGCCCCTTGAGAATAGTTGTGCATTAGACAACAATACTACCAATTTGTGCTCCCACATACCTTGCGTATATTGGGAGACCCCACTAGGATACCCTATCCATCTTAGAAAAACCCTTTGGCCATATTGTGTGGAGAAATACACCAAAAAAAACATTCGGGGAGATTACTACACACGTACCCCTGAGGTATATCACGAGCTGTACTTTCTTGACAATCCTAGCAAGAGACTGGCTATTCTGAACCCATCCTATCATTTAAGTTTGCTTGTGACCTTTAGCTCTGTGTAGGTTTGTTTGTGTTTTTTTTCTCCTTTTTTGACCTAGATTAGATAACTTTGGTCACCACCATGGTTGAGAAAATTACGAGATGTCATTGTCGTAGATTGTAGGGTTTATCTTCTGACTCTCCTCCTACGATGCAAGGACAAGAAGGGGTAAACATGGAACAACTAGCTTCTACTAATGCTCCCGTATGAACTACCTTAGCTAGTGAAACCATAGAAGATTTCATTGTTTATACAAATCCTTTGGTTCAACTACCTCCTACAGTTGATGCTTCTGTGCATTCACCGTTGGAAGGATGTATCGATAGTCCTATTCAACCAGATTATGGCCCCGACTCCCATTTTTGGAGGACTTTTACGGGCCAAGAAATTTCTAAATTTGGGGTTATTAGACCTTCACCAAGGAATCATCCTTTAAGTGAAGTGGAACATAGAATAATTAATGCATCTCTTTATCAAGCTTGTAACTTTTCAGAGAGAGTAGAAAGAATCATTCCTCCACCTGTGTCTCATCATGAAACTATTTCAGTTCGTTTACCCCATTTATCAGACCCATGGCTTGATGGATATCATTCACTAGCTCAAGTTTTAGGTCCTATTGAAGAAATTCCATTTCAAGGCAATCCAGGACAAAATGAAAATCCTACAGTTTCACATATTGGCTCCATTACTAGGCCTTCCATACCAGTGATGGTTGGGGGGGAATCCACAAATCAAGTAATGTCAGCAAATTCTAACATCGGGGGGAAAACTCTGGTGCAAGTTACGTCATCTGTCAGTGGAATTATTGCTACTTCAGGACAAGTTTCAGCTGTAGCACAACCTACAATAGTTATTCCTCCTACCAATACCAATGTTGTAAACCCCCCATCTAGTTTAGGCCAACCCTTAGGGGTGCAACCTATTAATAATCCATGTTCTTGGGGATATACTTATCTAGGAACCCAACCACCTATAGCTAATCAATTTTATCAACCACCACCGCCAGTGGCTATTTATCCTGGAATTCCCTACCTTAGGAATGCTTTTCGACCTTGGGGACAAAAAAATTGGTCTAATGTCCGATCATATGGGGGAAATTTTGTAAATACTGTTGGGGGATATGGTGGACCACTGCGAGGACCTGGAGGACCTAGAGGTCCTAGGAGCCTGGAGGACCTTGATATCACTACAGGAAACTCCTCTAGGTTGCAGCTCGAGGATGCTTGGTAACTTAAATGTTTTTAGGGTTTTCTAAATGGATCAAGTCAGGTAACCTATAGATCCTCACACTCTCAAGACATGCATGAAACTTAATCAGGGATAAGGCTTCTAATTACCACTATTCATAGGTTAAGAATATGGTGCAGAGATGGAGAAATTATCATGCTGGCAGATTCATACATAAAATAGATATATATAAATGGCTAATCATGACAAGGAAAGCACTTATAATTCAAATCATCAATATGCCAATAGGATAACAGCTATAAGACATCAATTAAACTGAATAAAACCTGAATAACACATTCAAGCATAAGCACAAACTAGACAGAAAATGGAAGCTGAACATATGATAACAAAAGAAATTATATTAGGTCATGAGCAAGATGATAAGCTTGACAATAGTAGTGGTCCACAAGTCCCCGAAGTCAAACCTTTTCTTCAAAATAAGTCTTAGTCTTTATATCCTTTGCAAAAATATTCAGATCCTGAAAAATTGGATTTGTTTTCCTAAAAATAGATAAAATTAATGTTTTTTGCAAAATTAGGTTAGAAACCCTAATTTAACTACTAATCTATCTAATGCTAACTCTTGTTTACTCATTGAAATTTTTGATGACTACAGTGAGCACTGAAGTATATATTTAACCTGTCATCTGATAGATAAGCCACTATTGGTAAAAAATAGGTAGGGTTTGTGACCCTTTTCTCCATGGTTGTATCCTTAAAACTAGAACAAACCTCTCCCAATGGTGTTTTCCAACAAATTTCAGCTTTATATTTCATCCTTGAGGTAGTTGTACTCGCCAAGACTGGTTCTACATGCCAAAACATCTTTTTGCACCCTTTTCTACTTTTAGTGGTTAAGGAGGAAGAATCCAAGTTTTGTTAGCTGCCGAAAGCTCTGCTTTCGATGGCTAATGAAAAGCTGTTGTGTTCACCTAAGCCACCGAAAGCTCTATTTTCTGCAAAAAATTATTTATCCTTTAAATCAAACTTTTACACTTTACTCATGTCCTTCTAGTACTTTCTCAACTTGCATAAGATTTGGAATATCAGCAATATCATGGGCTACCTCCAGATTCTGAAGGCTAATAGCTGTCTCTACTAGGGTTTCCAGCGCAAGGTGTGTTCTAGGGTTTGAATATTTATTCTGCAACCTTGACCTTCTTATCATCCTATAGAGTGTGGAGTTATCCTTCATCAATATCATATTTATTCAACCTATATAATAGCAGCATCATGGGCTACATCTGGATGCTGCAAGCTTGCTGCTGCCTCTGCTACGGTTCCAACACAAGATGTGTTTTAGGGTTAGGGTTTGGATTTTCCTTTTAAGACCTCTAGTTCATGTATTTTCCCTAATAGCCGGTTGAATCTATGGGACCTAGGTTTGATCCTTGAACTCTTCAACATCTGTATCAAATCTTCATGGACTGATAGATGAAGTAAAAAATGCCACCTGGAGGACTGACAAGTCATCTTTTGCCCTAAAACTTTGGCCAACTGCTGAAAATGGGGGCTCTGAGATGGATTTATTCCTTCAATTCTGTGACACCTGTGTATAAATAGAAATATTTTTTTGTATAATGGTTTGTTGTGAGAAAAAACCTCTCTCATTTTTTTGGAATTCATTTTAATTTTCCCAAGATTTGGATTTCAAAAACATGTGTCAAAAAGGAAATTCCGAGATCCAAAAATTAGGTCTCAGAGATGGATTCGATTCTCCCAATATGAAACACTTGTGGGAAACATGAGAGAGGTTATTGTTCTCTGACCTATTAGTAACAAAAACCTCCGATATGTTTTCAAAATTATTCTCAAGTCACTCAAAATTACCCTTTTAAATGATTCTTTTTCATAGTAAAACACCACTTTTGGTGGATTGGAGCACCCTGAAATTTTGGTCTTAGCTGCCAAAAGCAGGGCTTTTGGTGGCTAATGAACCATTGGTAAGTTCACCTAAGCCACTGACAGTCCCTTTACAACAAAATTTTATAAAAATGTGATCAGTAGGCTTTCGGTGGTTAACGTGGTCCTGACTCGAAACTGTTAGCTGTCGAAAGCTGGATTTTCGGTGGCTAATGAACTGTTGAAAAGTTCGCCTAAGCCACCGAAAGCTAAAAATTTCAAATTTATTAAAAAGTAGAACACTAGATATTCCAACCTTGTTAGTCACCCCAACATCTTTCATAATATGACTTGAAATATGCATCCTATCAAAAAATAAAGTGTAGGAGCGAACTTATTGAAAATAAATTTATTTTGGGAGATAACAGACTTGGTGGACCTGTTGGGGCATGGAAATTCACAGGAGAAAACAGTAAGGGATTCACCCCAGTCAACGTTCCCAACTAGCCCATTGACTGTTTGGTATAGGGAATCCGTTCGGTTTGCGGTCCGACTACCGTAGGTCAAACAACAAAACAAAGGTTTTACCGGTTGCGGCCCGGTCCACCGAGTTTTTTTGTAATTTTTTGACTTAATGTATGATATGCAAGTGCCTAACTAACAATGCAGGGTGCTAAAGATGCAAAGAACGATCACAATGTAATGCACAGGTTCTTACCTCTCGTATTAAGGTTCACAAGCACCTAAAACACATACAACATAACACAAAGTAAACTAACAACCTAAACTATCCCTAGGGAGAAGAATTATCATTCATTGGTGAGTAATACATTTTGTACATGCATTATGAAGAGTTATAGATAGCTGATACTTCATTCAAGACACATGAACAATTACAGATATTTAAACAACCAGATAGCCGATTATTTTATGAACAACATTTATTACTCACAGTGGAAGACATCCCAAAAAATACTGAAGAACACTCAACAAGGACATAGGTCCAGGAAGTTAAATACTCTCACAGTAAATGAAACATGACTGAAAATGAAATAGTTCCTCTTCAGCATTATTCATTGAGTCGCATTGATACATTCCACATTTCACTCTCTCCAACAGGCAAAATTGCAGTTTCCTTTGCAAGACGAAGTAGTTCCTCTTACCAGTCAACATTTACAAAATTTTCCAGGGAAAAAGCCCCATCTCATTCCTACTTTCAAATATTTAAACTATAATTACCGAGCGTTTCGTTTTCCCCGGACGCATGATCTTTCATTTGCTCTAACACTTCGCATTCCTTGTCTGTATGTAATCATGGACCACTTGGTAACTGATGACTTCTTGGGCTCGCGCCGTTATAGCTCCGGGTTTTGTCTTCTACTCCCCTGGTTCTCCTGGCGATCCCTCCGGTTTCAGTTATATTCTTGCCAAACGGTCTGTCTTTCTCAGCACCATGGTAGAGTACTTAATCTCCTCAAACCTGCCTACCATCAATCGACCAGCATCATTCAAAACAGAAAATATTATCAATTAAATGACTATTCCACAAGGAAATGGCGAGGCGCACCATCTACGAGCTTGACAAACCTAGCCTACGGCAGTCAACAGGAAACACATTGGCGGGAAAACTTAAAATTGGCAATCGGGAGGAAATAACATCGGAGGCCAAGGGGCTTTCCCAGCCACAACAGCGGAAAAAACACAAATCATGGACAAGCGACACGTGCGCAAGAGAGGCTTTAATCGGAAGTCGGAAGGATTTGAAATTCGGAAACCAAAAGACTTGGAGAGCTGTAATGGCGGAAAAGAGAAAACTAAAGCCATGCGATGTAATTCGGATGTCACACGGATTTGCGTTTCGGAAGACAAAAATCTTTTCCATCCGCAACGGTGGACGAGACACGACTTCATGCCCACGACCAAACAGGTTAAAACGCATCGGCCATCGGTGCTTTCACACTTCGGAAGCTAAATTACTTTAGGAGCCGCAATGGAGGACAGGACACAGTTCGAACTTCCGATCAAAACAATGAAAAAACTAAGTGCTTCAGTCAACTTCAAACATCCAACAATTGCGACCTCAGTAGAGACAACTGGTTTGATCAATAAACAAAACAATCTTAACAGCTAGGGCTCGCCATAAACTTCAGCGCAATAAAAAACCAGACCTTGGTCAAGAGTCAAGCTTTGTAGTCATTTAA
Source organism: Pseudotsuga menziesii (assembly GCA_001517045.1). NCBI lineage: Eukaryota > Viridiplantae > Streptophyta > Pinopsida > Pinales > Pinaceae > Pseudotsuga > Pseudotsuga menziesii. Next base: position 431,337 of record LPNX010956213.1, on the reverse strand, counting down.
AGATTGAAACACATGCCAACAACTCCAAGGATTCAAATATTAAAACAAAATCATGAGGAGGGGTCCCAAATTTAAGAAAATTGGGGAGAAAAGTTGCAGCTGCAACAATTGGCGATTGCCTGGTGAACCTAGATCTCTGGGCGATCAACCTTTGAGTGACAGACTGTTTAACAAGCAAAAAGCATCATATTGACTTCTTCCAGCAATATGGATTTCTTAAATGACAGCAGTGTGTACCCTCAATCATTGATGAAAGTCCAATTAGGGAGAGTAGAAACCAAAATCGTCAGTCCAGATAACTATGCCGAGGCCAGAGGATGAATTTCATTATTACCTTTGTCTTCAGGTGGCTAAAAGCTTTGGACACCACAGGATTGGAGCATATGGTAAACATAAATATTCGTTTGTTCCTCATTCCCATGCCATTTTCACACTTTTCTTGTGCTTTCGGACTTTTGTCCTATTTCATATGAGTTTGCTCACATGCCTTTGTTACTGAATTTTGATTCAGGATCCTCTATCCCATAGTGTCCTTTTGTGTGAGTGGTGTACTTCAAGTTTAAGCTCACGGGCGAAGAGGATCTTTTGGCAATTCAGTACTTATGATTCAGCTCCTGCTTTGATTTATGATGCTTTCATAGGAGTTTTTGACTCTTTATTTTCCTTTTGGAATTCGTTTCTTGGCATGGGATCATTTATATTTAATACACTGTTCACTTTGATCCTTTCCATGGGTCCTTTGTTGTTGCTCCTTAGAACATTTTAAATGTGACTTGGATGGAGCCTCGACATAATACCCCAGACTCCTCGAATCTGGTTTATTTCACAGGGGTTAAGCAGGACTTCAATGCACACAGAGTTCTTCGAGAAAACTGCTATATTGGAAGAAATTCTTTCATATAAATTAGCAACACACAGTCTGACACCAAAATGTTTATCAAACCCAAAAATTTTGGATGTATTCCATGCAACCGCAGGTTTGCTCCCTTTATTGAAATCAACGAAACAAGCTAGAACGAAATCAACAAAAGAAAACTAGAAACATGACTCAAAAGATAGCCGGGTGGATTATTTATGTACAAGATAGAAAAAATCAGGCAGACTCAGGAAAAATAAGGTTTGAGAACCAAACTATTTACTGGTAGGTTCTCCTCCCACCCCTACAGATCTTGCAAATTGTTGGTAGAAGGAACAAGCTTGGCTGCAATCTAAAAAGGGCCTACCCACAACTGCTAGAATTTGGTATGATTTCCTTTCTCATCATGGGGGTGGTCCCATTTGAGGACTAAGTCTCCCACTTCAAATTATTTTTTCCCAGCTTTATGCTTGTCAAACCATCTCTTAACTGACTCTTGTTGCTGCTTAAAGCATTCTTTGGCTTTCGACCTGGCTTCTTCAGCTTTCAGGAGATTATATATTCTTATTTGTAAAACTTCATCATCCGACCCCCTAGACTCCTGAGCTAGAATGGAAGATGGTAGCATGATATTGGGAGGAAGGATGGCCTCTTTACCGTAGACAAGGGTATATGGGGACACTCCAATTGCAGACTTGGGGGTGACTCTATCAGCCCAAAGGGCATTTGGTAAGGCTGAGTGCCAACTCCTCTGGTTTTCTATTACAGTCTTCTTCAGAATTCTAATGAGGTTTTTATTAGAGGATTCAGCCAGGCCATTCCCTTACGGATAGTAATTAGCAGAATAATGCAATTTTATCCCTTTATCATGAGCAAACGCAGTCAATTTAATTGATGAAAAGTATTTAGCATTATCAAATACTAACAAAACTGGAAGTCCAAACCTGGTCATGATATGATCTTGTAGGAAGCTGATGACTTCGTCTTCATTTATCTTGCACAGTGGGATAGCTTCGACCCAGCGAGTGAAATAATCAGTCGCAGTAAGAATGTACTTGTGTTGCAGGGACGAATTTGGCTTTATTTCTCCAATAATGTCCAGCCCCCATTGCTCAAATGGTTTCGTGATCATCACAGGCTTTAGGGGCACTGCTGCTTTAGGCTGTCTTCCACCACAGCTTTGGGAAAATATCACACTTTCTGACGTGTGCGTGTGCATCCTTAAAGAGTGTAGGCCAGTAATAACCAGCTCTGAGGACCTTGTGGGCTGTAGTGTCCCCTGAATAATGTCCCCTAGCCGGACCATCGTGCAATTCAGACATTACTTTCTTAGCATCTTCTTTCTCCAAGCATCTCAGAAGGAATCCATCGTAGTTTTTCCTGAATAGTATTCCTTCAACAAGTTGATAGGAGGCTGATTTAAGACACAACGCTCTTCTTTGCTTGGAATTCCAATGTTCTGGCAGCAGCCCTGACTGTAAGTAATGTACAAGGTCTCTATACCAAGACTCGGGAGCTGTAAACAAAGGGAATACATCCATTACATGTAATTCAGCATCATCTTCCCAGGCTTGTTATTCATTGTTCCCACTTTTAGTCATCAATTTGCATAACCCTTGACCTTTGACTATAGAGGCTGGCTTGAATTCAAGGTCGTACTCTTGAAGAGTTGTTACCCAGTTGCCCCTCCTTTCTCCTAACTCTTTATGTATGAGAAGGGATCTTATAGCTGGGTAGGGGACTATTACCTTGGTTTGATTCTTTAATATATAAGGCCTGGATTGCTTCAATGCCTTAAACACTGCATAATCTTGCTTATCAATGGCCGGGTAATTTAACTCAGCCCCCTGCAGACCAGTACTCATAAAGGTGATTGGGAATTCATCCCCCCATCTTCCTTTTGCGTGAGTACAGCTACCAGCGAATCATCAGATGCAAATGTATACATAATAAAGTCTTTATCAAAGTCGGGGATTTTCAAGGAGGGAGCGTGTGCAACAGTAGTTTTAATTTTGCTGAAAGCGTCCTTCTCAATATTAGTCCACTTAAATTGTGCATTTTGTTTGACCATCTGCTGTAGTGGTTTGACAGTTTGAGCGAAATCAGGCACAAACCTTCATACAAAATTTATGGTTCCCATAAATGATTGCATTCCTTTTTTATTATGGGGCATGGGAATTTGTTCAATGGCCTTAATTATTTCTGGGTCTATAGATATACCCTTCTTTGAAACTATGTGCCCTAGTAACTTGCCCTCAATGATGGTGAACACGCACTTCTTAGGATTGAGGGAGATGCCATATTTCCGACAGCGTTCAAAAATTTGCTTTAGGTGAAAAGCGTGCTCTCCTCTTTTCTTCGAGAATATTGTAATGTCATCAAGGTACACCACAGCACTTCGTCCAATTAGTCCGCGGAAAGCTATGTCCATAGCTCTCTGAAATGTCGCTCCAGCATTAATCAGTCCAAATGGCATCCTTCTATAGGGAAAAAGTTCCCCATTTTGTCCTGAACATTGTCTTTAATCTGTCTTCTTCGACTACCAACACTTGATTGTAGCCAGAGAACCCATCTAATAATGAAAATAGTTCAGAACCTGAAACCATTTGTAGCACCTGCTCCATGGGTGGCACAGGATAGTTATCTTTATCCGATGCGCGGTTTAAATTCCTGAAATCCACACACAGTCTGATTTCTCCTGACTTCTTTCTGACCGGTACCAAATTTGATACCCACTCAGAGTGTCTGACTTTAAAAATGATTCTAGCATCCAACAATTTCTTTACCTCACTCTAAATCAGTGGTTCTAGTTTTGGATGCATTTTCCTCAAGGGCTACTGATATGGCTTGACTCCCGCCTTGATGGGAACAACGTGCTTGATGATGCTGGTATCATATGTCTTTAACTCTTGGTACGTCCAGGCAAAGATATCTTTGTATTGTTTAAATAGACTGATGAACTTGTCTCTTTCTGTCGGCAAACAACATTTGCCGAGATTCACGAACTTAGGTGCCGTTTCAGTCCCCAAATTTATCGGCTCGAACTGTAGAGTTGAGTTGTGAGTCTTCACGTTGGTAGGTCTCCTAAACTTTTCATTCAAGTCAAACATCGTTTCTAACGTTCTGACCCCTTTAGGGATGAAATTATCAAATTTCATCTCGGCATGGTGTTCTTTATCATCAATAACCGCTCCTTTGAACACCTCGTCATTTGTTAAACATTCTATAATTTGTTGGTCATCATCGAACACACGCAGGTTGGTAATCATATCAGGTACTGAAGGCCTGAAAAGCAATTCAACAGTACATCGATTATTTGAGGGTACAAGCCTAGCGGCCGAAGTAGCTAATAAGTCAGCTGCTGCGTTTTTAATTCTTGGGATTGAAATAATGTTGAATGCATTAAAACATTTAAGAAGGTCCCATACCTCATTCTGGTAAGCTTTTAAGTGAGGAGAAACACAGTGGATTTGATTCCAGATTTGTTTCACAATAATTTCAGAATCCCCAAAAACTTTTAAATTACTTACCTTCAAGTCAATCGCTTTCTTGAGTCCCTGCACCAGTGCTTCATACTCATCTGTATTATTAGTACATTCAAACTCTAATCTACATGAAAGGAAATGTTTATTCTTATGTGGGTCAATTAGGACACAGCCGGCCCCTGACCCTTCTAATGTCTTAGAGCCATCGAAAAATAAAGTCCAAAAATCTTTAACTACTGAAAATGAATCTACTCCTACTGCTAAGTCTACTATTTTACAATCAATCTCACCAGCCTGCAAGAATCGAAGGAGATCAAGATGGGTATCAGATGGGTCGCCGGCTTCTTCCGCTTGATAATTCCCTAGTTCCAACTCAAGAAAATAATTTCCCCATACAGAATCCACAGGTATATTCTTCTCATCCAGTTGGGTAACATTGTACTTCATGTGGGGTTCTCTTAAAATCTTGATCTGGTTTGGACTCCCCTTGTATGGAAACCATAGGTGTGACCAATCTGAAGCAAAATATCCATTTAATTTGGCTGACCAATCTCTACTCAGGACCAGACCGTAAGCGTCTGGTATATCAGCCACTATGATGTTAATAACTTGGCATACTTTGTCATTGGATGCCAGATGGATTAGGACGTCTTTCATCTCACCAATTACCTTAACGTTTGTCCTATCCAACTGAACCACCCTCCACGTGGTTGGCTTTGGCTACCTATTTATCTTCTTACATACTGATATGGGCATGACATTAATGGATGCCCCCCGAATCTACCAGACAATTGTGCACGTTATGATTAAAAATTTCAAACGTTAGGAGGAAAGGTAGATGCTTAGCTTTAGACTCACCTCCATGCTGGTTTCTCCAATTTCTTCTTCATCCTGAGGTTGATTGTCAGCGGGAAGCTTGTCATCTGATGCTTCAAGTGCTTTCAACAATCTCTCTTTTTGATGCGGCACTTTGCACATTTCGAATAGTGGAACATTCGCTTTTACCTTTTTCAAATCCTCCACAATGTCATAATTCATCGACTGTCCAATTGGATGTGGTTTGTCAGCATTTCCTTCACTTGGCTTGGCTGTTGTATCATCCTGTCTAGGACTTTGGCTGGTAATCATGAATTCTGGAATCTTATCAGCCAAGGCTTTATTTTGAAACTTCTTCTTAACATTTCTCTGCAGCCTTCTGATCTTTGGAAGAATAAGACTGTCGTCCTTAACTGTTCCTTGGCTTCTTGTGGCCACGTTGGTCTCCATAACGCCCTGGTATCCCTGAGTGTTTCCTTCTTCAGCATCAAATAATGAGACTGAATTCCATAATGCCAAGGTCTCCTTTTCCTGATCTTCATTAGACATAGAGGCAGAATTTTCTTTTCTTTCTTCATCTCCCTCTTCTGTTAACCTAGAATCCAGCAGTTGATTCATCACTAGCGTCATAGAGTTTATCCATTGTGGACAATTCTTTTCAGAGTGTGGCTGTTGGTGGAAAGTGCAGAAATTATCCATGCCGACCTCTGTTAGATTCATGGATGCAGCATTGTGAGGAGGAGGATTAGAATGATCCTTATCTTCTCTTTTCTTATAATATGGCTTATAAAACCTTTGTGCCTCCTTTTCTTTTTCCATATCTATGATCTTGTTGGAAAGCTTCCGCATCATCTTGGCCATATTCTCCAGATCTGGCGACTTTTCTTCCTTAGGCTTAGAGAACAATAAGGCTTTTCTCCCCGCACCTTTCTCTCCTGATTGTTCTGGATAATCTTCAATACTTTCTCTTTCCGCTTCCACCACCTCTGCCTGTTCATAGGTCTTTGTCAGAGTAGGCTTGGCCCTACCTTTTGCAAACATGGCTAAATCAGGACCCAAAGCTAAAGTATAGTACTCAATCAGTACTTTGTCTGAAGGCTTATCTATTTCAGAGAAGTTCTTAAGATATGCTGCAAACCTTTGTGTGAAACTGTGCACTTTTTCCTTTTTCTCTTTCTTCAATGCACATAGTCCTTTCATAAGGGTAGCATGAGTCTTTTGGGTCACATACTTACTTCTAAAAATCCTCTCAAAGGTGTTCGAGTCCGGAATCGAGTTAGCAGGAAACCCAAAATACCATGAAGCTGCAGCTCCTTTAAGTGTATGCGGGAATAGTCGACATACTACATCTTCATGCTCCCCATCCCTTAAACCCTCTATTGCCAAGTAGAAACTCTGCAGATGATCATCCACTAGGATCTTCTCATTGGGGTCAAATTTAGGCAGCAATTTTTCAAAGGATTGGGGTAAGTCATGTAATGGAGGTGTTAGATTTAGAGGTGATCTGGCTCTCCATGCAGGTGGTGGATTTGGTGGGTTGTGGGGTTGGTTTGCATTTACGCCAACCATGAGTCGGGGTGGAGAGTGAGGGGGTGAACCAATAGGAGTTTGAGCAGGAGAACTGTAAGGGGTATCTAGGCCTTCTTGGTTCAGAGGTAATTCAACCTCCTGCAGAGCAGTCTCTACAAGTTCTTCCCAGTCTCCAACCAATACTGAATCTTTGTCTATAGGACGGTCTTTCTTCTTGTATTCTCTTCTAAGTAAGTAAGGGATAATTGGAAACCCTCCAAGCTTCTTTACATATGCCCGGGTGTGTCTTCTTAGGTCGTTAACCACTTTGTTACCAACAGTATATAGATGTTCTCTATTTTCTTCTGGGATTGGATTACGGAACCCACTTCTTTCAGAACTATCACCTGTGGAAAATTCTCGGGAAAATGGGTTTCCTCGGCCAGCCATGCACTGGCGGCCCTCTTTCTAGTGCCAAAACTATTGGGGTCTGGAAATTCGCAGGGACAACAGTAAGGGATTCACCCCAGTCAACGTTCCCAACTAGCCCATTAAATGTTTGGTATAGGGAATCTGTCTGGTTTGCGGTCCGGCTACCGTAGGTCAAACAACAAAACAAAGGTTCTACCAGTTGTGGCCCGGTCCACCGAGTTTTTTTTTCCAATTTTTTGACTTAATGTATGATATGCAAGTGCCTAACTAACAATGCAGGGTGCTAAAGATGCAAAGAATAGTCACAATGTGATGCGCAGGTTCTTACCTTTCGTCTTAAGGTTCACAAGCACCTAAAACACATACAACATAACACAAAGTAAACTAACAACCTAAACTATCCCTAGGGAGTAGAATTATCATTCATTGGTGAGTAATACATTTTGTATGTGCATTATGAAGAGTTACAAATAGTTGATACTTCATTCAAGACACATGAACAATTACAGATATTTAAACAACCAGATAGCTGATTATTTTATGAACAACATTTATTACTCACAATGGAAGACATCCCAAAAACTACTGAAGAACACTCAACAAGGACATAGGTCCAGGAAGTTAAATACTCTCACAGTAAATGAAACACGGCTGAAAATGAAATAGTTCCTCTTCAACATTATTCATTGAGCCGCATTGATACATTCCACATGTCACTCTCTCCAACAGGAAAAATTGTAGTTTCCTTTGCAAGACGAATTAGTTCCTCTTACCAGTCAACATTTACAAAATTTTCCAGGGAAAAAGCCCCATCTCATTCCTACTTTCAAATATTTAAACTATAATTACCGAGCGTTTCGTTTTCCCTAGACGCATGATCTTTCATTTCCTCTAACGCTTCTCATTCCTTGTCTGTATGTAATCATGGACCACTTGGTAACTGACGACTTCTTGGGCTCGCGCCATTATAGCTCTGAGTTTTGTCTTCTACTCCCCTGGTTCTCCTGGCGATCCCTCCAGTTTCAGTTATATTCTTTCCAAACGGTTCGTCTTTTTAGCACCATGGTAGAGTACTTAATCTCCTCAAACCCACCTGCCATCAATCGACCAGCATCATTCAAAACAGCAAATATTATCGATTAAATGACTATTCCATAAGGAAATGGCGAGGCGCACCATCTACGGGCTTGACAAACCTAGCCTACGGCAGTCAACAGGAAACACATTGGTGGGAAAACTTAAAATCGGCAATCGGGAGAAAATAACATCGGAGGCCAAGGGGCTTTCCTAACTGCAACGGCGTAAAAAACCCAAATCACGGACAAGCGACACGTGTGCAAGAGAGGATTTAATCGGAAGTCGGAAGGATTTGAACTTCGGAAACCAAAATACTTGGAGAGCCGCAACGGCGGAAAAGAGAAAACTAAAGCCATGTGATATAAGTCGGACATCGGACGGATTTGCGTTTTGGAAGACAAAAAGCTTTTCCATCCGCAACGGCGGACGAGACACGACTTCATGCCCGCGACCAAACAGGTTAAAACGCATCGGCCATCAGCACTTTCACACTTCGGAAGCTAAAATGATTTAGGATTCACAACGGTGGATGGGACACGGTTCGAACTTTCGATCAAAACAATGAAAAAAGTAAGTGCTTCAGTCAACTTCAAACATCCAACAATTGCGACCTCAGTAGAGATAACTGGTTTGATCAATAAACAAAACAATCTTAACAGCTAGGGATCTCCATAAACTTCAACACAATAAAAAACCAGACGTTGATCAAGAGTCAAGCTTTGTAGTTATTTAAAGATTGAAACACATGCCAACAACTCCAAGGATTCAAATATTAAAACAAAATCATGAGGAGGGGTCCCGAATTTAAGAAAATTGGGGAGAAAAGTTGCAGCTGCAACAGGACCATTTGGAGGACCACCACCCAGAGGCCCACCACCACCTGGAGGAACACCACCACCACCAAAACCTTCCAAGGTCACCCTCTATTATAGCTCAAAATGACACATCTCTTCCTATGACCACTTTCCCATGATTCTGTCACATGTCGACACTTCAAGAAAGTCATTCAAAGTCACTGAAAAAACACCTAACTTGGAGGATCCATATCTTGAGTTTTGTAACTCTATTTGACCTCATATTTTCACCATTAGAAATTTATTTCTGTTAGCTAAAAAATTTTGGAAGACACCAAAGTCTGAAAATGCCCAAAAATACCCTAAAAATGAGTTTTTTGATGTGTACGTGAGTTTCCTTAAGGAAACCTGGAAACCCGCATACGTACGCGAGTTGCCATATACAATAGTCGTGTACACCTTAAATATGTGACTTCTTGCATTGCAACCCACGTATAACTCCTCATGTATGTGACTGTTGTTTCTACAACCTGTGTACGCCTCCTGAAAATGTCAAAAAAATACGTATTTTGAAATTCAGGTAGTTTGGGTAGTTATGCAACTAACTCCTTCAGTTGTAACTACTTTGTATTCGACCCTAACTCTTCATTTAACATATAAATAGAGGTAGAGAGGTCCATGAGAGGAGACTTGAATATTTTCATTGTTATGATGGAAGATTTGGAGCTCTCTTTGCCCACACCTTTTCCCTAGAAGCATTCTCCTTGTGTTGCAGAGCTTGGAGGCTAAGTTCTTTGGAGAACAGAAGCAACAGAACCAGATCAAGGTTTCGTGAGGTGCCAAACTTGGAGAGAAGGTATATTTGTAATTGTTTTCAAGATTAATAAAGATGTGATTTCCTTCCTCTTCCCAAATCATTGTTCAATGTGTGATTGAATCTCTGTTTATGATCATATGATGATGTTATTCAGATCATTATTTCATGTTTATTTGATTATCATTTTGTTATATGTGGTCATATTGGTTTGAGGAAGGTATAATTTGTTTTGCATGTCTCTTGGATCAAGGCGAGCAAGAAGAGGATTGAAGGGATGCTTGGATCAAACTTCGTTTGGCTAAGGTATGAACCAATCTAATATCTGAATATTTTTTATATATACTTGTAGAACCATTTGCATCCACCTTTCAACCCCGGTATGTTGATGACCTCTTAAACCCTAGCCATAGGATACTTTCCTTTACAACAAAACTGACGACTCCGCTGGGGAGAGCCTTGTGTGTTTGGGGTTTCTTTGTCTTTCTTTTGGTATTTTTCATTGTTTCAGGTCTTTCTTTCCACTTAGGAACACCTCCCCTGCCTTTATAAGGCAATTTTTTGACCTTTTTTCGGTTTTTTCCCACCCATACGCGAGTTGCAGACTGAACAGTCGCATGTCTGGTTTGGTAAACGTGACTTTCTATACTGCCAACCCATGTATGATACACGACTTATTAGTGGTACAACCCATGTGTGCTTGTACACGTGATTTTTTGTACTATCAACCCTCATATGACACGCGACTTGTCAGTAGTACAACCCGTTTGTGCCTCAAAAACAGTGTTTTTTCCTCATTTTGTGGTTTTTTGTTGTTGTTTGAAGCCTATTTGGTAGGTCTTTTTGGGTCCTCTGCAGGTGCATGACACAAGGGAGTTAGTTTCATCCTTTTTGGTTGTTCTTTATCTATGTGGTAAGTCTTTTTATATCATTAGGTTCTTCTCTTTACTCATCCCCCCCACCCCCTTTGCTTGGTATGATTTTTGGCTTATGTTTCCGGTCAGCCTCTGTTAGTGATCTTTGTCTGATTTCAGAAGCTTGTTGGTGTTGGTTTCCTTCTTCTTTTGTTGGTTAAATTCACCATTCCAAAGTAGTTGAATTGTATTTTATGCAAGCCTTCCTTCCAAGTAGGTTTTATACTGACTTTAGGGCATTCTAGAGTCTGTTTGGTGGTTGTATAGTTCCTTTTGCTTTGTTCTTGTTATCTGCATACTTTTCTTTGTAGGTAGTTTTTATTTGCATTTATAAAAGAAAAATAAAAAGAACATATACGTGTTTAATATGCATGTAGATTAGGGTTTTGTCTTTAACGCACTGCATATCATTATTTTTGAAAAAATAAAAAGAATTTGTTCTTTTGTGGCTTTCAAGTTTCTATTTGAAAAAGAGGAAGAGAATAGTTTTTGCTTTTTGCATTTCAGTTCTCTTTGTTTAGTCATTTTGTTTCAACTTTGAGTCAAAACACCACATAAGTTTCACACCATTTACCCTCTGACTAAAAAAAACCCTTAAAATGAACGGTATAATTTAAAAATTATTAGTAAGTTCTATTTTATAGGCTCCTACACCAACTAGCTCAGGCTAGAATTGTGGATTAGGGAATTTAAACTCCCCACAAGTGTTAAAATTTCAGACATAGTTGGCCAATCACAAGGTAAACCCTTTTCTATGTTGATTGTATCTGGGAAGCTCCTCTCAAATGGGAGTGAAGCACAAGGCCGCGTGGAGGCTTGGACTGAGGAGATAATCCTTCGATTCCTTGTCAAAGCATAGACCAGGGTTTTTGTGCATATGGGGATTCTGTCTTAGACAGGGTTTCAAGATTTGCTACCCTTCCCATGCGTACAAACCAGGCTTGCGACTGTCCCACCAGACTGTCAATATAGTTAAGGTAGCCTTTAGTCTCTTTGACATCTATGGTTCATACACAGGTACACCGAAAGGCTATTTCTGGTTGACCTTGGATGGGCATGGAAGGTAACCCCGGTAGAAAGTGTGGGAGGGCGGTGGGTGATTCCTTTGCTTGTGCCTAAGAACATCTACAGGGATTCCAAGAAACTGTCTATCAAATTTCTTCTAGAAAGAATATATTATACATGTTTGTCTGCTTGGCTTTAGGAATTTTTAGTGAGTGCTGTGTGGTTTGTCTGTACTTAGTCTGCCTTCAAGTGTGTGCTTGGTACTTTTGGTTTCCTGTTGACCTCAGACTTTGTCTCCTTGTTTGAAACTATGCCTAACACCCCTTTGAACACCAACCAAGATATCCCTATGCTGGGGACTCTTTTTTCTATTCCTCTCACAGGGAATGTTGGTGTTCCCTTGATGGCCACCCTGAATCTACTTGGATTCACCCTAGGGCTACCGCTGTGGTTATTTTACACTCCAACTATTTTGAATGCTCCTGGTGCTTCTCAAGTAAGCTCCTTATATCAAGGAAATCAAAACACTGCTTCCCATTCACCTGTAGTTGATTCTCCTACTCCTTCTACCTCATGCAATGAAAGTACCGATACTAGTAACCGACAGTCTAAAAGGAGTAAAAGAAGGAGTAATAGGAATAAGACACATAAGAAAAGGGGCACCCGTTCAACCTCTACAGGTCAAGTTGAACCTCACCACCCAGCCTCTGTATCTCATGTTGGGGGCACCAATCCAACCTCTACAAATCATGTTGGATCTAATCACTCAACCTCTGCAAGTCAAGTTGATCTTCACCATCCAACCTCTGTTGATCATGCTAGTGGGATCCTTCCAACATTTCCAGGTCACTTTGGATCCAGACACTTAGCCTCTGTAGTTCATGCTGAGGGCACCCATTCAACCTCTGATGTTCAAGTTGAACCTCCCCATCCAACCTCTGCAAGTCATGTTGGATCCATCCACCCAGCCTTTGAAGTTCATGCTGGGGGCACACACTCAACTGCCGCAAAAGCATGTTGATCCTAACCATTCAGCCTCTATTGTTCATGTTGGTGGTGCCCATCCAACCTTTGCAGGTCATGTTGGAACTAGCCTCTCAGACTCTGTAGGTCATGATGGGGGTAGTCTCTTAGCCTCTGTAGTTCATGCTGAAGACAATCTGTGAACCACTACAAGTCATGTTGACACTATTGAAAAGACTACCCGTTCAAAAAACAAGCCCAAGTTTCCTTGTAAGCTTTGTGAGGGAGACCACCTTACTTATAAATGTCCTTCTATCACGTACATGCGAAGAGTTTGGTTTCATGGTCATCCCGTTTTTGAAAATTCTAAAGCTTTTCAACAACCAACCTCTCTTAGTTAGGTTGGACCCAGTTACCCAGCCTCTGGTGGTCATGCTGGGGACAAAATCTCAACCTCTGTAGGTCATGTTGAGAGTAAACAGTCAGCTACTGCTGGTCACGTTGACACCATTGAGAAAATTGGTTGTTCAAAGTGCAAACTTAATTTCTCTTGTAATCTATGTCAGGGAGATCATCTTACTCACCAGTGCCCTGCTATCATAGAGGTGTGAAGAGTGTAGTCTGAGACTCAAGAATTTCCTCCTCCTAAACAACCTATAGTTTCTCAACAACCTACTCCACCTTTAGTTGATCAAGTGGTCGAACCAATATCAGATTTGGTCGATCCCACTCTTCTTTCAGAGAGTGATCCTGTTGTAATTGAACCAATGTCATCTTTGGTCAATCCCACTCTCCCTTCAGAGAGTGACTTTGATGAAGCGGTTGAATCGATTCCATTATGAATCAATCCCACTCTTCTTTTAGAGAGTGAAGTGTCTTCTAGTCACATTTTCTTCACTGCCAGTTTAGAACTTAGTGAACATGAAAGCATTGAACTTGCTTCGGATCAACCTCCACCAAGCTCTCGGATTGCTTCCTTTGATTGGGATAGCCTAGTTGAGCCGCACCTTCCTTCTGATGCACCTTTCCAGATAAAGGTCAAAGTTGAATCATACATGATTGCTCATTGTATTGTTGATGAAGGAGCCTTGGTTAGTATCCTGTCTGCTCGTGCTTGGCGATGCATGGGATATCCCAGCCTTGTGTCGACTGCTAGTTAGTTACTAGAATTTGATAGAAGAAATTGTATAGCCTTGGGAATTCTTGCTCAAACACCTGTTACTTTGGGTGGGAAGATCGTCTTAGTTGACTTCATGGTGATAGAAGACCCCTTAGACTTCAATATGCTCCTTGGATGGGATTATGTCTATGCCATGCAAGCTGTAGTGTCAACATTATTTTATGTGATTTACTTTAATCATGGCGAAGAAATTGTCACTATCAATCATTTTGATTTTCTTGATCCATCTCCTGAACCAACTAGAGACCAGGTCTTTCCTTTATTAATTCATAGTGTTTCTGTAGACACTACCCCACCACAGGTGAGCTATGCGGCCTCATGTCCTTTGCGTTCAATTGCTACTAAGAATCAGCCTCTGTTTTCATGCTTACCTTCTCGGGACTTGTTCCCAACAGTTGAACAGGTGAGTCATCCTATATAGACTATGGAGCATGCTCTCCACTCTGTCGATCCATTTGAAAGTTTAGACATGTGTCCTACCTTGGATGATCTCCTTCCTTCAGATGGAGTCTTCCTAGAGTCTTTGATACAATCTGATCTTCTATTGGATGTTGGTTTAGTTGTGACTAAGTATAACCATGAATTGCTTAATAAGCTTGATATTTCTATTAATCGATCTCCTTCTATTGGTCTAGTTGAGTCTTTGAACTCTCCCTTTGATCAGCAAGACAATGATCCTGATGAGTTTGGTTTTCTTATGAATTTTCGAACTCCTGTGATATTGATTTTGTTCTTGTAGACTCTATATCCCTTGTTGATGTTTTCTCTCCTTCTGAGGTTGATCTTATTGATTATAAACCCTTGGATCTTGGCACTATAGAGTCCTCTTTCGTTGATTCTGCCTTGACTACATCTTTTGTAAAGCCACATGTGTTTCTACCAAAGTGACTTGCATTAGATATTTTCTTCTGAATATGATTCTAATGTTGTTGTTTCTTGAAGACAGGATTTTTAGTTGGATTCACAACATTTACTGGCGTTGTCTTGTTTTTAAAGTTGTAATTGCATTTGCATGTGCCCTGCTCGCGCTTATGAGCCTGATGCTGGCTTCCATGCTTTTAGCTCGTTGTATAAGCCCTCATCTTTGTTCTCATCATCGCTAAGCCTTGTATCATTTTGCCTTTGAAAATTGACACCTTTTAACTTGAGGAGATGTTCCCTGAGTTTCTTTACTTTTCTCTTGTTCCTTGCATTATGCATAGGTTTGTTCCTTGCCCTTGGAACTAGTTTTGCTTGCCCCTGACACTCGTCTCCTTGCATTTAGAGCATTTTTTCTTCTCTCCTTCAAGCTCATTAAAAACAGTAAGGAGGTCACGAGTTGACTTTTTCAGACTCGTTAAAACTTCACGGGAAAGTATTGAGTTTTTTTAGGCCTAGGTCTGACTCCTCAAAATAGACTTGATTGCCGAGTAAACTTGTCTGTTCAGGCTCATTAAGAATATGTGAATGGGCATCCACATTACTGGTAGGTTATCACTTTCTCGGACCATGTGGAATAATACGAGAAAAGATCACTCTCTTTTCTTTAGAATTGAGAAGAGTATTATCAGGTATAGGTTTATCACTTTTCCCGACCTGAGGGACTGAATTTATGAAAAAGGAACGCCCGGTATGAGCTTAGTTTTCTCTTTTTCATGCTCTCGAACAAAACATGAAAAATATTCCAAGTGTACTTGATATCTTTGTCATGCTCCTTAAACCCTAAAGAACGAAGCATCGAGTTTATTGTTGTAAGCCCCATTTCTCGTAATCAAATGGATCTTTTCGAGTGATTTTGCCTTCCTTCACACTCATAAAACTCAGGCTATATGCTGCTTTTGAAGGTGTGTTGGGTAGGTGGTAATTTAACCTTTTTCGGAACTTCCTGACTAAGTACAAAAAAGGTGTTCCTTTTCTTCTTCGGAAGTTAAGAGAGTTCTTCTTTGGTTTGTTTTATACTTTTCCAGCCTCAAGAGATTAAATTGTACAAAAAATCACCCCCCTAGAGTCTTCTTTGGAGTTTTCAGACTCTCTGAACTATGAAAACATTGTCGAGCATGTACTAGTTTGGGCTCATAAAATCCACGAATCAATGCTTTATCAATCATTCTTCTGTCTTTTCTTCAAGCTTGCAAAAAATGAAGATGGTCCCGAGTTTGCTTTCTTGGACTTGTTAAACCTTTACAAGAAAGAGGGGAAGGGAATTTCATTCACATGTTTTTTACATCATGGCAGCAAGTCTTGTTTCCATGAACAAAGCACTAGTTTTGAGTCTAGCAATAGTTGGGTCCTAGTGTTTTGACCTTAACCCGATTCAGAGTTTCTTACTCCTCTAGTTGGTCTCTTTTCTAATTATATGGGGAATCTGTCAATGTCTCCTACATTGCAGGTTTGTTTCGTTGGTCCTTTTGTGTCAAAAGCTACCCAAGTCAGTTTTGTGTCATGCTCACTGTTCAAGGATTAAAAATTTTTTGGCCATTTTGCAGTTGCCTTAACCTTTTGTGTCAGCCATTCCCTGGTATTAGTTCATTACATCATGTCTTCAGCGGTCCTTGTTGTGAAATTTTGTACCAATTCCAGATCTAATTAGTCTTTGACTTACCTCATGTTGGATGATGAAGGATGCCTTAATCCCTTCCTTCCAACAGATCTCTTCCTATTAAATACAACACATCTTGCTCTGGGGATGAGATTTAGATTTTTATGACAGTACCTTGGGGATCATAGTCATCAGTGGCAATTTCCCTTGCTATTGGGTAGTGGGAATACCTTAATCTCTCCTACTTAATGGATTCTTCAAGTGTTCGACTTCAAGTCCTTGTATTCACACTTGTTAGAATGTACTAGGTGCCTTGGGGGCCATTTTCATTAATGGTGGTTTCCCTTGTGTTTGTTAACGATTCTCATCATTGACCAGTAATCAAACGGTTTCCTCCATGTTTGACTTCACCTCCTTTATTCGCATGGTTAGCATTCGTACCTTTTTTGGGCGGTTTGGCTTGAAGACCTTGGGTCAACAGTAGCATCGTCATTTTGCTATTGCCCAAGTTGTGCAATACCTTGTTACATTTTATATGACATTTTGCTGAGACATAGATCCACCTTGTATTCTTGTGGCTATGATTGATTGTTGAGTATGGATCCACCTTGTTCATTTGTGGCCATGACTCCTTTAGATTTGATATGGCACCTTTTTGCATATTGAGCAACCGTGATAGTTTCATCAGTTATACATATGTTGGATCCTCCTATTTCTTTATGGTGATGATTTGTATATGGACTTGTATGTCCCAGAGATTAGTTTTTGTCTAACATTTATCTCTCTTTCAGGTACCTTTGTTTGAGCCTTTTGATCTTGGATTCTCTGCTCTCTCCATACTCAGCTGTTTCCTTTATAATGTATTTCAGATATCATATTTCCCTTTGACCTCATACATTAGGGGGAATCTGTTATATCTTAAAATGACACATCTCTTCCTGTGACCACTTTCCCATGATTTTGTCACATGTCGACACTTCCATGACGACACTTCAAGAAAGTAATTGAAAAAACACCTAAATTGGAGGATCCATATATTTATTTCTATAGCTTTGTTTGACCTCATCTCTACACCGTTAGAAATGTATTTCTGTTAGATAAAACTTTCTAGAAGACACCAAAGTCTAAAAATGCCTAGAAATACCCTAAAAATGAGTTTTTTGATGTGTACGTGAAAGGAAACCCGCATACGTACGTGAGTTGCCATATATAATAGTCATGTATGCTTTAAATATGCAACTTTTTGCATTACAACCCATGTATACCTCCTCGTGTACGTGACTGTTGTTTCTACAACCCGCGTACACCTCCTAAAAATGTCAAAAAATAACGTATTTCGAAATTCGGGTAGTTTGGGTAGTTATGCAACTGACTCCTTCAATTGTAACTAATTTGTCTTCGATCCTAACTCTTGATTTAACATATAAATAGAGGTAGGGAGGTCCATGAGAGGAGACTTGAATCTTTGCATTGTTATGCTAGAGGATTTGGAGCTCTCTTTGCCCACACCTTTTCCCTAGAAGCATTCTCCTTATGTTGCAGAGCTTAGAGGCTGAGTTCCTTAGAGAAGAGAAGTAGTAGAACTAGATCAAGGTTTTGTGAGGTGCCAAACTTGGAGAGAAGGTATATTTGTACTTGTTTTCAATATTAATAAAGATGTGATGTCCTTCCTCTTCCCAAATCATTGTTCAATGTGTGATTGAATCTCTATTTATGATCATATGATGATGTTATTTAGATCATTATTTCAAGTTTATTTGATTATCATTTCTTTATATGTGGTCATATTGGTTTGAGGAAGGTATAATTCATTTTACATGTCTCTTGGAGCAAGACGAGCAAGAGGAGCAAGAACAGGATTGAAGGGCTTCTTGGATCAACCTTCATTTGGATAAGGTATGAACCAATCTAATCTTTGAATCTTGTTTATATATACTTACAGAACCATTTGCATCCACCTTTCAACCCCAATACGTTGATGGCCTCTTAAACCCTAGCCATAGGATAATTTCCTTTACAACACCCTCTCTCGAGTGTCCCACCTCCCAATGGAACTTATGGAAATCAACAACCTTTTCAATAAGCTTCAGGGGAATCATCCATACCCATCTATCAATATGTATATGGTCCTATTGGTTAGCAAATGCCATACTAGT
The DNA here is from genome assembly GCA_001517045.1 of Pseudotsuga menziesii. Taxonomy (NCBI): domain Eukaryota; kingdom Viridiplantae; phylum Streptophyta; class Pinopsida; order Pinales; family Pinaceae; genus Pseudotsuga; species Pseudotsuga menziesii. The sequence goes on along the minus strand of LPNX010956213.1, from coordinate 412,818 downwards.
ACTACCAGTATCCACAACCAAATCAACAACTGCCATTTCTGGCTACTTTAGATCTACCACACTTGTCAAGATTTATAAATGACCCCATCCATCATGACCCCTCTTGGCCTGCCATTCCTGTAATGCTTCCTTCATATTTTCCCAAGTTTGATGGTAAACCCGGTGAGGGTCCCAAAAACCATGTGATGACATTTCACTTATGGTGTTCATTCAACTCTTTGATGGATGGCTCAATCCATATACTAAATTTTCAAAGAACCTTCACTGGTATTTTTTCAAAGTGGTACATCGAGTTACCACATCACTCTTTTTGGGATTTCAATGCCTTAGCAATGGCATTTTTAACACACTTTCAATTTTCAATCTGATATGAAATAGGTATAGACCTTCTGACCTCGCTTCAGAAAACCACATCAACTCACATATCCAATCATATCCACGAATGAAGAAGAAGGCAAAGGTTAATTAAGGCCCCTATTCCTAATCAGTTACTTGTTGATTGGTTTACAAAGTCTTTACTTCCACATATTGCTAGAGATGTTACCATGGGAGGCGTTGTTACTGAGGAGAAAGATATTAGCCACGATTAGTATCTAGACTTGGTCTATTCCCAGTCAGTTACTTTATATGATCTAATTCCCCATCCTCCTAGACCTACAACGGATCCATCAAGACCCATAGCTAAACCACTTGCTGATGGCATACTCAGTTCAGTTCAAACACAAATGATGGAAAAATATTATAAGAATCAAAATCAAACCACCACTCTGTCAACTCAACAAGAACCATCTGACAAAACTGCACCCTCTCCTATTACTTCCACTAAAGTAAACGCGATCTGATCAATTAAATCTTTAGGCAGAAAGAAGAAAGGAAAAAAGAAATCTGAAAAAACTGATAATCAACAGGAAGGAAACAAACCACAGAACTCAGATGCTGATTCAAAAGGTAAGTGAAAGGTAAAATACCCTTGTTTAATCTATGGAGGTGACCATTTTATGAGAGAATGTCCTCGTCATGAGGAAGTTAGTAATTTATTGGAAACTTCACCCACCCTAGTAGTTCTAAAAGATCCTTTCCCTTCCCAACAACAGTTAATTGATCATAAGTCCTTGAATGAAACTTCTTCGTCCACTGATGAAGTTCGAATGATGTCTAGTGAAATAGTTAACTTGAAAACAAGATCACAAAGTTATGACCCACCTCTAGAAAATAAATCTGATGATGTTCCACTCGAAAAACCCCCAGCTTCCACACCTCCTCCTTATAACGGTATTCATATTGAAAAACCTATTCCAGAAGCAATTTTCCTCCCACCAAAGGGTACTCTACGTAAGTCCATAATCAATCCTAATGCTCGTCCCACCCAATATTATAATATTATCAAATATTTGGCTCAAGCACCCTGTGCTATGTCAGCTTTAGAGGTACTTCAAACCTGCCCAACTCAACAGAAAAAATTTCTTACTGCCCTTGGATCTATGGAACCTGAGAACAGTAATATCATCACGTTCAAACTGGATGATTTCAAATTGAGACTCTCACATCAATTAGCTTTCCAGATAGCTACCAAAATTGTTGGAAAGACTATCTGTTGTACTTTTTTAGATGAGTGTGCCTCTACATCGATCATGTATTTATCTTGTTGGAGAGCCATTGGTTCTACAGAAATCAACCGTTCACCTACCACCCTCAAGGATTTTGATGGTCGCGGATTTCAACCCTATGGATTACTACTTGCCATCCATGTTGAACTGGGGGGCAAGTCAATCTCCATTCACATTGAATTCATCAACGGTCCTTTGGATTACAACTTAATCCTAGGTCATAACTAGTTTTATGCTATGCAAGCTGTAGCATCGACCATTTTTTGGGTCGTCCAGTTCCCATTCTAAGGAACGATTGTTACTGTTGATTAGTTATATTTCATAATGCCTAGTGCCATTACAAATGATGCAAATAGCGTTCTGCTCCTGAATACCCCAAAGTATAAGAAAAATTGGAGTAGGCCTTATCAAAGACTCTTCATTAATGGGCACCTTTCCCTTAAAAGATCCTCCTCCTGCTTCGCAAACTGCATTTATTAACATGATTTCTACCTCTCATGCAAACAAAGGAAAATAAATTGCTGATGAATCAACATCCTTTTCCCCTTTCGAAGAAATTTACAATGCCATCCAAGCCACCAGTGACCCCACCATCAATGACCATTTGTTGGTGGCCTCAGACCATTATGACATGCCATACTAGCTCGAAATCCCGCCCCCATCTCTCGATTATATTTCACACACACTTCCTATAGATGAATCTATTATGGACGTTATGTTGTTAGAGGAGATGCCTTAGGAAGACTATCATCATCAATGTTCTTTCCTTCCCCCTTGCCATATGGTAGAAAACCACTTCACCTCCATGGTTTCATCTGATATAGTCCCCAACCCTTAGTCTTCGATCCTCACTCATAGTGTCGATTCTGAAGGAAATTTGTGTAACATTACAAAAACTATGCCCGTGGACATATCCGTGAAACCAGGTATTTTCGAGAACATTTTCCTAGGTCAAAACTCTTCACCCGAAGAGGTTCAATCATGCATGAAACTTTTCAAGGAGTTTAGAGATTCCTTTGCATGGACATATGAATAAATTCTTGGGATTGATCCCTCTATCATTGTTCATGAGATAAAACTTACCCTGATGCCAAGCTAGTCCACTAGAAACTCCAACAGGTCCATCCAAGAAAAGCAGCCGCTATTAAATAAGAAGTTGAGAAACTTCTAAAGGATGGTTTCATTTACCCCATACCGTTAACTGAACGGGTGTCCAACATAGTCCTTGTGAACAATAAATGAGGCACTACTAGGGTTTGTATCGAATTTAGGGATTTAAATAGAGCTTGTACAAACGACAACTTTCCCACTCCATATATTGATCAGATAATCGACAACTATGCTGGAAGAATTATTTTTTCCTTTATGGATGGCTTCTCTGGCTATAATCAGATTGATATTCTCCCATCAGACCAACACAAGACGACATTTGTTTTCCCTTGAGGGAATTTTGCTTATAGCAAAATTCCTTCTGGTTTAAAGAACGCTGGTGTGACATTCCAACGTGCCATGTCATATGCTTTTCATGACATTAAACATGTTGTGGAACCTTATCTTGACGACCTACCTGCTCATTCCAAGCAGCGGGATATCCATGTCGATCATCTGAGAGCCATTTTTCTTTGATGTCATCATTTTAATATTCATCTAAATCCCCATAAATGTGTTTTTTATGTAGAAGCTGGATGACTTCTTGGTTTTATTGTTTCTAAAGATGGCATCCATATAGATCCCTTGAAAATTGAAGCTATCTTAGCCCTATCTGCTCCCATGACCATAACTGAACTCCAAAGTTTGCAAGGGAAGGAAAACTTTCTACGTCGTTTTGTCTGCAATTATGCAGAAGGACACATGGTTTCATGAGGTTGCTCAAAAAATATACCCCTTTTGTTTGGGATGATTTCACGCAATGTGTGTTTGATAATATTAAACATGCACTTACCCATGCACCAGTGTTGCAACCACCTAATTATGCTAAGGATTATTCCTTGTATGTGGATGCATCCTTGTCTACCATAGGCATTGTCCTTGTTCAAACAGATGAACACGACCAGGAACATGTGATTTATTACACAAGTAAGAGTCTTCTAGACTCTGAAACTTGATACTCACATGTGGAGAAACTTTCTCTGGCCACGGTCATCGTGGTCTAGAAGTTTCGTCATTATATTTTTCTCCGCACCAACACTGTTTATGCGAATTCCAACCCAATGTACTACGTTCTTATATGGAAAGTGCTTTGGGGAAAATACTCACGTTGGATTGTGATTCTCCAGGAATTTGAGTTAGAATTCGCTAAAATCACTTCTAAGAAGTCCCTTGTTTTTGCATAGCAAATATGTGACCTTCCCCGTACTATAGAGAATACAGAGCCCTTTGATTCATTGCTGGGTGAATCATTATTTCTCATTAGTACGATTGATCCATGGTATGGCAATATCATTTTGTATCTCTAGACCTTACGATACTAGCCTACTGCTTCTCGAGATGAACGTCATCGCATTCACCACCAGGACAAAGGTTATCTTATCCTAAATGATACCCTATACCACCATGGTGTTGACTCTATATTACGACGTTTCCATACACATGAAGAGACTGAGATCATTTCAAATGATTGCCATGCTGGGGCTTGTGGAGGTCATCTATCTGGTTTGGCTACTGCCCATAAAATATTGTGTGTCAGGTATTTATAGCCTTCTATTTTCAAATATTGCATTGAAACAATCAAGAAATTCCCACCATGTCAAATTTTCACTTGCAAGAAACGCACTCATCCAGCTCCTCTCCATCTTGTTGTAGTAGTTGGCCCCTTTGCAAAATGGGGCATAGACTTCATGCCCTGTAGACCAACCTCAACCAGGGGGCATGGCTAAATTATTTTGGTTGTGGATTATTTACAAAATGGGCTGAGGCAATTCCCACATATGTCGAATATGGCAAGACTGCTGCACTATTCTTATTCAACCATATCATCGCTAGATTGGGGATTCCTAGGGCCATCATGACCGATCATGGATCACATTTTCAAAACAAAATGATGGCAGATCTCAGTGTAAAATTAGGGTTTCATCATGATAACTCTACACCTTACTATCCTTAGGACAATGGTCAATTTAAAGGCTATAAACAAAGTATTAAAAACAATGCTTCAACGGATGGTAGGGAAAGCCAAGTCAAACTGGCATTTGCAGTTTTTCTCTACAGTCTGGGCCTAAAGGACTACTGTCAAAACTTCCACCGGTTTTACACCTTTCCAATTAGTGTATGGGATAGAAGCAAATCTCTTGATAGAGTGTGAGATCCCTTCTTTAAAACTTGTTGTGGAACTATTTCCCAACACTACTATAGACAAAGAAAGATTCATGTATCTAAACAAACTTGATGAAACTCGACGCGATGTTTCCTTAGCTAATGAGGCACATAAATGAAGAATGAAAGTTCAATATGACAGGACTGTCTAACCCCATTCCTTCAATGAAGGAGACCTGGTCTTGACTTATGAACATAAGCATGACAAGCAGGGGGCAGGAAAATTTGAGTCTATGTGGCATGGGCCCTATATTTTCAGTCGCATTTTAGAAAAAGGGGCATGTGAATTAGTTGATTACGATGGCATACCTTTGGGAGAGCTCCAAAATGGGCTCTACCTCAAAAGATACTATGCCTAGCTCATCTAGCATAGAGCCTTTGTAAATATTGTTCATAGTTTGTTGTGTGTCTTAGCTTTGAGAGGTGTGTATTTTGTGTGATTTAAAATGTATTTTTCATAAAAACCCTACTTATGTATGTATTTTTTCTAATGGACAAATGAATTCCTTCACAAGTTTTGTTGATGGTTCTAATCGATATACACTTAACCTTGCATCAGTAGCTTGGGTATTGTACTCTCCTATAAGTGAGTTGTTGAGTTCAGGGGGTCTTCTTTTAGGTCCCTCCACCAAAAATCTGGCAGAATATGAAGCCATGATTGGATTATTGATGGAAGCCCTAGCTAATGATGTAAGGGAAATTAGGGTTTTCCTAGACTCCAAACTAGTTGTCCAACAACTTAACTGAGTCTACACCATTTGAAATCCCCTACTTCTTCATACTTTCTGAAGAGTTAGGTTGTTAGAGAGGTCTTTTGAGCAAGTTACATATCAACACATTCTGAGACATTTAAATGCTGTGGCAGATTCCCTAGCTAATTATGTCTTAGATTGGCATATTTCTCATTTTTAAAATTCCATTTGAAACATAAGCAATACATGTAAATTCATAAGTATATGATCATTTCACTCATCACATTTTCTACACACACAACTGTAAATATAAAAGTTTGTCATATATAAAAACTGTAGCATCGAGATACAAAATTGGGCTGAAGCATCTCTAGCTTTCAATGCCCTCAAAGTTCAGGACTATAAAAAGTTCTAAATACACATATATATATATATAGGGAAAATCCTGAACCTTCGAAGCTTTCAGTAATACATATACAAAAAGTGAAAATCAAAGTAGACTAATCCTCGTGATGCTCATGATAACATGTGATAGCTTGAGCGACTCTGCGGAGTATCCTAGAGAACCATCCAAAGACACCTGTAGTATGGCGCTGATAACACCTAGGTACCTCATCAGTAGTCATATTAGGGATATCCACAATCAAACGCTATAGGTTCTCCTCAAGATCCCCAAGCTCTTCATCAGCTTCTGAGAGATATAGAATCATGTCCCTAGTACCTAATTTCCTAGCAATAGGTGACATCCCTGCTGGACGAACATATCCAATGTCTGCATGAAAATATTTTTTTATCGCAGTCCTACAAAATAAAAATGAAATAAATACAAAAATAAAAAAAAGACACAAGTGAAAAATATATTTTCTTACCTCGGTCATCCTGTACTTCTCCCTCAGGTAAGACAAGCTCCAAGTCATTACGGAATTCTTCCCCCTCATAGGCATAGTCCTGCACCATGAGTAATTGGTTTCTCAACTAGCGAAAGAAGCTAGACCCATAATTGACTTTGGTTTCTCCACCACCAAGGCGAGGCATGGATGTAACCCATGCAACCATCCTGGGATCCTCAAGCTCAAGCCTGGTAATAGTCACCCGTGGTCTCATATGAGGCACTCGCTGTAAGATAAAAGACACTTTCACTACTCCATAGCCAAATTACTTCAGTGTTCCTCTCTTGCATTTGTTTAACTATTTCTTTAGACATACCACATCATGCTTTCACACCAGTTAAAGACAATAGGCTCCATACACTGCAAAGCATATAACATATGTGATCTAGTGGTAATATGGGAAGACCTAGTTCTTGCCACTGTCCTCAATGGGAGATCTAATATGGAATTTTTTTGTAGGTTCCATATTGAGACTCTACACCTAGTGCATAATGCTGGTTAATAATATCATCCAGGGAGGTCTCTCCTCCTCATGCCCCGGATAGAACTGCTTAGTTTCCCCTCATGGACAACTCGGTCAGAAAATAGATATCCTCGACCTCTGTGGGTAGGATATGGACTCCTACCACAAAATTTTCCTGGTCAGGATCCCATATCCCTATGATATACTCTAACAATCGGATATCTGCTTTCATACCAGGTACCCGGAAGTATTTCAGAATCCTGCAGTTCCGTAGAGCCTCAATAGTGGATGGATCATTAGCAGCCTAGTTGTCTATAACTTCATGTTATCTTTCCTTACAAATCACCATGATGCAATTGTAACACATTAATTTTGTAATTAGAAAACATATCATGGTTGAAAGGAGGAAAAAATTTAAAAATGACAAATTCTGAAACAAGAAATAAGCATAAAATTTGGTTTTTGGTGGATTAGGGTTTTTGTTTTTCATAAGGGAGTAGCGGCACTGCTACCCTTTTCCCACAAAGCACCAATAACGCTGCTATCTATGGCTCATAGTGTTAGAAAATAGGACCGCAGAGCAATAATATATATACAGTTAAATTAATAAACAAGATGCAAAAAACACATTAAAACATTACAGAGAGACACAAATATAACGTGGTTCACCCAAACGATGGGCTATGTCCACAAAGAAATTTGCCAGTCCTTTTATTACAGTACAGAAAGATGAAGGGATACACCCTGCAGTAAAACCGCTACACTTCCTCTTCACGCTCTCACAGTCTCTCTTCCAGTATAATACAATACCATACTCAGTCGATTTTCAATGCTTTCTTTTATAGGGTAAATACAATGGAAAAATTCTAGGATTAACCCAATACCATGGGTCCACAATACTGTTGGCCAACACACATGCCAAAAAAAAAAATTTGGGGGCTCCACCCCTGAACCCCAAGGCAGGGGGAACGAGTGTACAGTACTCTTGGGTTACAATCACAACTGAATAATATCTCTGGATCTGGAAGATTAGGATCCACAACCACCAATCTCCCACTTGGAGACTAATCACAGCAACTCCATCACTACTGCACTTGCTGGACTATGTTCTGGACCTTGGACTTAGCAAATTTCTTCTTTTCACCTTCATGCTTTAAGGCCAATAGAAACCGAGCAAGAAATCAGTTTCTCTTTGGTTACTCCCTTTGTCAACATGTCTACAGGATTCTGGCTAGTATGAATCTTTTCCAATTTTAACAGTTCTTCATCTAGAACAGATCTTATGAAGTGGTACTTGAGTTGTATATGTTTAGTCCTCGAATGAAAGGCTGAGTTCTTTGCAAGATGAATGGCACTATGGATGTCACTATATAGCCTACTATTCTCCTGTTTCTTACCTAATTCTTCCATGAACCTCTACAACCAAATCATCTCCTTACTAGCCTCTGTAGCAGCAACATATTATGCTTCCGTTGTTGAAAGTGCAACAACTTATTGCAGTTTTGAAATCCAACTTATTGTTGTTCCACCTACAGTGAACACATACCCTATGGTGCTCCTCTTACTGTCTTTATCACTAGCCATATCTGCATCAACATATCCCTGTAGAATAGTGTCTGAACCTCCAAAACATAATGCATGAGAAGTGGTACCTCTCAAATACCTGAGAATCCACTGTACTGCTTTCCAATTCTCTTTACCTGGATTATTCATATACCTACTCACAACTCCCACTACATGTGCAATATCTGGTCTTTTGTGCACCATGGCATACATCAAGCTCCCAACTGCCAATGAATAGGGAATCTTGGACATGTAATCTATCTCTTCCTGTGTCTCTGGACACATATGCTTGCTTAGTTTGAAATGGCTTGCCAAAGGTGTGCTGACTGGTTTTGCATTCTGCATTCTAAACCTCTTGTTGTGCTCTTACTCAACAGCCTTAAAAAAAAAACAAATTTCATGAAACAAAAATTTATTTTGTTTGATGAAATATTTGAATTTCTTATTTTAAATCTGAAGAATTGGGAGCTACTGAAACGATGAAATTCCGTGAGCTACTGAAATGGTGAAATTCAAATTGTTTGTTTTTTTTTTAATAACATTGTCAACTATTTCTAATTGACAAAATTACTATGATAAATCATGATTTTGAATGCATTTGTATGATTTCTACCATAGTCTCACCATAAGCCTTGTTTGAGCATTCAATAATTGGTATGTTTACTTATGTTTTTGCAAATTGGACAAGGTCCTGGAACATCAAAGGCCAAATATTTTATGCGAGGGTGCCTTATCCTAAGTTCATCCTCTAAACTTCGAATCATACTTGATCTTACCATAAGTGTTTAAGTTCGATCTTTATAATATGCTCCATAACATGACTTATCTTCTCGCATGTTAGGGTTGAGGTTGATACAATGGTTTATGTCGTGTGCTTCACGTACTATATTTGCCATTTTCGAAGGTTGAGATCATTATACAGTAAGGTCGACATGTTAATGCCCAAGGTTCATTGCTCATGGTTTGTTTAACTCATGTCATCCTCTTCGAATCCGATCCACTTGCTGGAAGGTTGATATGGTATCATTACACTCATACATAACTCTGTAAATGACATTCAATTGCAAGTACGTGCTCAGCATTGTGGCTCTCTATTCGTTAAACACCTGTATCTTATGCGATGAGTGGTTTTATGTCGATTAGGATAGATAAATTATGGCGATAAGAGCTTAATCTGGAGTCTTCACCGTCACTTTCTATTACTTGATTACCTCTCTGCGTGATCATATTCCTCCGCTCATGCTGAGTTTACTGGGTTCTTGTCTGCGTTCACTCATGTCGTATTTCGTTTATGAAAGAGACAGGTTTCATTGCTTGTGTTTTCTGCTTGGTTTTCATCCCAAATGCTCGCTCTCTATATTTCTGTCTTGTTGCGATACATTGTAGCTCCTCTGTGTGCAGCTGCGTGCATTCGTGCTTGCAGCTATGGCTTCGGTTGTCAGGGTCGAGCCCAGTGACACAAAGCTCCTTGATGAAAATCCTGAGCTCCTTTCTAAGGTGGAAGCTGTTGGGTGGCTGCCATTTATTCACAAGTTTGTAGATTCAAACCCTGAGGTGACTAGGGTATTTGTGCTGTCGCTGGTTGATGCTAGGGTTAAGGTGGCCAATCTCCATTTCAAAGTTGATGAGCATTCAGTTGCGTTAGCTACGGGTTTATCATTGACAGGAGAACGTTGGTTTAAATCCAAGCAGATGAAGGTTACCGAATGGAGACAGATGTTGAAGAATCGTTGCCAGGATGTGTCCTTTCGAGCCGGTGTATCGCGGAAATATTTCAAGAAATAATGGCGACCGGTTTTAGACGTTATTCATAGGTATGTGACCTGTGAAGGTCGTTTATCCTCTGCATATGTCTATCACCTCAGATTGATGACTTTTTTTCTTGCCTTGCCTATTAATTTACCCTATTATTTAGTTCAGAGCATGACCAAGATGTCTTCGGCCATTAAGAAGGGGCCGAAGAACATTGGTCGCAGTATTTTTCATCATGGCCTTGTTAGGATGTTGGTAGAGAGAGAGTTGTCTAAACGAAATCAATCATGGGATGATTTCCTTGAAAAGAATGGATTCATGGCCTTTTTCGATTGTCAATTCCATTGTGCAGAAGAATGTGTAAGGCACCAACAACCTTGTCAAGTCCTGACCTCACCTACACCGACGCCTTTTCCAAACCCTAATGACTGTGTAAAACCTAGCGTCCGCGATGCTCTTGCTTCCACTCCTGTTCAAAGTCCTGGTACTCCTCTGCTTTCCAAGTGAAGGAGGAAATCTATGAACTTATCCCTGGTAACGCCGAACCGTAGTGACTAACCCTGCAAAAGGATGAGCAAGAAGCCAAATGTTAAGGTTACCGGCAGGTTTATGAGGAGTATGGTGGCCAAGGTTAGTGTTATTAAGTCTTCCGTGGGTAATAAAAAAGACATTGAAACTGTTGTGTTAGATGACGAGGAGAGTAGACCCGTCTCACATGATGATATTGATATTGATCATGAGCCAACTATTCATCATGCAGAGAATAGTCCTCACGTTTCTGATAAGAATCCATCAATCAGCCCTATGGTTGATCATCCAATTAAGGGTAAGTCTGTTGAAGTAAATTTACCTGGTTCTTATCGAATTGGTGAAGCTGTTCACCCACTCTTTGTTAATTTTTTACTGGATAAGATACACCGGATGGAGGAAGAAGTAGCAAAGATGGTAGCATTTAGTAATGCTATGAAAGCTGAGAATGTAGGTTTGAAGGAAAAATCCAATTCAGCTGATAAACATATGCTGCGTCTTAAGAAGCACAAGAACAAGCTCATTCGAAGGGTGTTGAAACTACAACATGAGAATTAGAAAAATGAGGAAAAGGTCCATGATTTGAATGCTCAGGTTACTTTGATGCAATTTAAAGGGTATTCACATAATCCAGCGCCTGATGTGAATATACAAGTGTTTAATGCTCCTGTTAAGTCATAGTATTTTGGCCTCACTTACTATTGTACATATGTTAGAAAGTATTTCAGGTTTGAAGTTTGTAATTAAAAGAAACAAGTGATAATGAAGTTATTTTTTGTTCCAAGTATTATTTTGAATTGATTGATAGATTATTTAATTTAGTTTATTTACTCTTTCGTTTGTGTTAACTTTTATTGTGTAGTGTTGCAGATGATTTGGTTGATGTGTTTTCTATGGATTTTGGTGATCGCTCGTTTTCAGGATGATCCCCGGAGAATTATGAACAAGTCAGTTGGATGAGCTGTTTCCCAGGTGTCACCAGTTTATTAGTGTCTTTGCCATTTTGTAATTTTACACTATAGGTTGAATCTGTCCAATTTCGAGATATTGTATCATATATGGAAGAATGACAATTTCATTTGTCATTTTTTCTATCTTTGAATGAAATTGGTTAAGATTTCGATTATGTAGTTTCCAATTTTATAGAACTATCTCCATGTGAGATTGAATGTATTTAAAGGAGACATGGTTTACTGTAAAAGGGGTCGATCGTTGGGGAAAGAAAAGAGAAAGATCACTGTTATCATGTTTCTGTAGCTGAAGACAATTTTTTGTTAGCAGTTGCATCATCCTTTGACGGGTGATATATATAAGTATATTTATAGTATTATTACTATGCAAATGTGCTTATAGTGTCAATTGATCTTGTTAGTTATTTTTACTGTCTTTATGTTCTGTTATATTTCTTTAAAGAAATATGCAAATGCATCATGTTTTAACTGTCGACTTATGCTGGTTTCATTTGCAAATTTACATCATGTAATAGATCTGATGTCATCATCATAGTATATGTGATATATTTGTTTACTGTGTTGTTTTGTTTAAACCTCATAATTTCTTCTGATGTATTTCAAGATTATCTGCACAATAGCATTATTTGCAAGTTGATTCCAGGGTTAATTTTTCCATGCTCCTAATCATGATAGGATAGTTAGGATATAAGTGGTATTTTTTATTTATTTTTACAGAAAACATATTGAACCATATATTTACATTTATACTTTGCTAAGTTATCTTTCAATATTTGTTATGAATGTACATGTGTTTATAGTGTATTTATGTAAATTCATAGAATCTATTAATATTTCCTTAATTATTATTCTTATATTTATAGATTATAATGGTTTAACCAGATTTATTTTCAGTTATCGACTGTGTAATATATCAACTAACTTAGTGATTTTCTTTAACAGTTTACTTTGTATATTCGTAGATGTACTATAGATTTAGTTAATAAACACTACTTTCATTTTTCCTTCGTGTCTCCTCCTGTATCTGGGAGTAATCTAAGGGAAGGTAACGGGGCCTTAATCCCATTAGAGAAAGCTACCTAACGACTGAGAGCATCTTTGAAAAATTTTGGATCAGGTTGTCTCTTAGTTGACTATCATGCCAATTCGTCCCGTCAACAATGGCGCTAGAAGGAGGGCCAGCTTAAGCAAACGGCTGATGAGAACAATCCTACTCACAAAACTGATCAATCCTATACTCCTCAATTTACACCACTTTCTAGATCAGGTCAATTGCAGTCATCATCTCAACCACAAACATTCCAGTCATCGTAATTAGATGAGACCCCATTGAACGATACCGTTCGAAATCTCATTCATCAGTTCAACTCTAGTGTTTCCCATCCGCCTGAAGAACTTGACCAGTTTGAGCAGGCCATAAATGAATCCCGCAGGATTTTAACCAGAGCGTATTCAAATCTCACCGGGATCCAACCCACCGAATTGCCTCTTCCATAGATCAGACGTCCACGAACTCTCCATATCGAGTCTAATCCCGAAGAACAGGAACAACCTTTAGGTGCCATCCTTGACCATCAACTACAACAGTCTCTAATAGGCACCAATCAAATTTCATCTTCTTCATGACCACCTGCTACAGGAGGGTCTGGTTAGCCACCATCACCGCCACATTCACCTCCTCACATTTTTCAAACACCACCTTCGCCACCTCCATCACCAAGGAACATGGCAGGTTTAAACCCGAACCCCAATGCCAATTTGCCATGGTTAGCTCAGGATGCGGTTGCTATTCCAGGTGATCAACATCCTTTTCCAAAGAATCCTGAGAAATTGTTGCCCAAGTTCAATCCCAAGCTGAAAGAGCCTGCAGAAGATCATGTTAATAAATTCATGCTAGCAGTTCGGCTTTTGGATGTTGAGCATGAATATGTAGTATGTCGACTTTTCCCTTATACGTTTGAGGGAAAATCCTTGACTTGGTATTTTTCACTTACCACTGGTTCTATTACCAACTGGAATGAATTCGAGTTGGATTTCATGAACAAGTTTGGAGACGATAAGACTCCAGCTGTGTTGGTGTTAGAATTGTCTAGGATCCATATGGAAACTAAAGAGAAAGTCAAATATTTTAACCAGCGATTATTGAATTTAAGAAACAATATTCTGGCCACCTCAAGGCTGGCTGAAGATGTCACTATTGAATTCTATACTTCATTCTTGCCCGTGTCAATGGCTATGTTTATTAGGAGAGCGGCCAAATCCACTCTCACTAAAACCTTTGATGAAGCCATCAAGATCGAGAAGGACATGTCTGCTATTAAGACCAACCCTGGGGTAGACACTGATTCCGCATCTTCTTCTTGTAAAAAGACTGAGAGTCCTTCCAAAACCACAAATATTGAGAAAAGGGGCCAAGATGCATTAGACTTAGATAGCCTCCAAAGAGTCATAAAGAAGCTATCCAACGAAATCATATATTTGAAGAAGGGTGCTTCTGAAAGTACTCTGAATAAAGAACCACCAAGACAGCCTTTTAGAAGACCGTTCCAAAATATAGCTGCTAGACAGATCCCTCCCTCTGAGGCTAATAACGTGGATGAAATTAATAGTTTCCTAAAATTATTAGTCTCATGCTTAGAAACGTCAGATGGAAGTGAAACCCAATATTCAGGACAGAATTCTGAAGATACCCAAGGCACATATAATAACACTGAAGAAAAACCTCCTCAGGTTATGAGTCACTTCTGGGATACCACAGAATTGACTGATGATGAAGATGTGGCTGTTGTGAATGTCAATTAGCATCAATATAACACTAGAAGCAAGAAATACCAGTCCTCAGGGGAACCCTTCAAAAAATCTATAGATGACAGTTCAACTGTCAAAACAAAAAACCAAACTTTGAATACTAAGTCTACACAATCTCTTGATTTAGAGTACGACTTGGTTGAGGATTTGAAGAAAATCAGAGCCAACATTTCTATCTATGAACTCCTCAAATTGCCTGTGATTCGAGATAAGATGATGCAAGGGGTTTCTCTAAGTAAAAATGGCAAAAATTCCTCCACTCAAAACAATTCTGCTAGTTCCAAAGAGAACCCAACAAAATCTTCAGTCAACGCCTCATCCATAGGTAAGAAATCAGATTCCTCAACTCCGCCCTTTCTGCTTACATTTGAAATCTGCAATCGTAAAGTACATAATTGTATGATAGATTCAGGGGCTTTGAAAAACGTCATGCCATACTCGGTATGCAAAAAACTTAATGCAGTCCCTGTGCCATGTGATACAAGCATTGTGCAACTTGACCGATCTAATGTAAAGGTAATAGGCAAGTTGAATGAAGTACTGATAGTATTAGCCTCTAACCCTCAGGTTCATTTCATCATTGACATAATTATTGCAGATATCCCTGAGGCATATGGCTTATTCCTCACAGAGATTGGTCTGAAAAATTGAAGGTATATTTTGCGATGGACTGGTCACATTTATGGATACCTCATAATGGTCGCCCAAACAAAATCAGAATTGATCGAGAGAATTATATGAAGCACACGGTTACCGAACTGAATGAATCAAACGATCGAGTGTTAGTTACTAATACTATAATGGGAAATTACATGGTTGATTCCTTTTTTGGAAACCTTGAGGCTGAAACATCATCAGTCCAAGATCTAGAACAGTAGTTCGAAGTTTTTCATTTCACAAAAGTATCGGACGAAATTCCAGTTCGAAACACTGCACATTTGGATCTGAATGATGGCCTTTGGTCTCTGTACTTTGACGGGTCTAAGTCAAAGGAAGGAGCTGGGGCCGGTTTCCTGTTAATAGATCCTAAGGAAAAAAGGTACTTTGTTGCTTGTAGGTTGGAATTTGAAGGCACTGTTGTAATCCCAGAGATCACATAAGGTTACCAATAATACATACAAAAATATACACAGATGCAAGAGACAAGAACTGATATGATGAACAGATTATATTATTCTCAATAGATCATACAAAGCCAAGAACTGAACTGTGTTCTTGTGTGGCTCAACAGCCTAATATACATGTTACAAACAGTTACAATCATAACTACCTGTCGGTTCACCGAACCGACACGACTATTAGTTAACAGACTAACTACTGTGTTTACTCAGCCGACCGATGTAGTCGGTCTCTCGACTTAGTCGGCTGATCGACTAAGTCGGTATTCATTCAAGTCGACTTATGTCGACTTGCTCCTTATACATCTCCCCCACAAACAAAACATTTCTTCGTCCCGAAGAAAGAGGGAGGTAAAAACAAAATAGACTAGAAGTACAAGAATTAGATTTGCAAAAAAAAAGGAGACTGCTACTGAGGTGGGTTGTGCAAGCGAATAGTTGGTCTTCTCTGTACACAGACTTCGACTATTGCTGGTGCTGTGATGGCAAGCTGGTGTTGAAAGTCCGTCCATGTCTGCAAGGCTTTCTGAATGTCGATAGTCAGAGTAGTAAGATTTGAGAGTACCGACATCTTCTCTTCCATTGCCATTTCTGCAATATTTTCCATGTTGGGGCCCAGTAGATGATTGTGTTCTTCCGCAGTCTCAAGGAGTCTCTTCATCTGCGGACAGATGTTGTCGACTTTCTCCAAGTTGGGAAGGGCGTGCTGAACCCACTGGTGTGCCTCACGTTCCAACTGCTGCAGCTTAGTGTTTTCCATCACTATTTGATCCTCGATTGTCTGCCTCAGTTCTGTCTCAGTCGACTTCCTTCTTTCCAAGGCCTGAATGCCTTGTCTGGTCTGCCTCGTCTGACTATAGACCTGCCCATAATGAGTAGGCCATTCTCGGAGTACTTCCTCAGTTACAATGGATTCCTCCATGTGGTCTTGTAGAAGTTTGTGAGCCTCCGAGAATGCTGTGTGTTGAGTCAGGAGCAGTCAGACAGTTTCTTCTTTTTGCCCAGCCTTAGTCTCGTGGAGGTGGGTCTGTATGGTCGACACCAAACCTTCAAACAGCTGATATGCTCTGTCTAGCGGTCGGTCGGTAGCAGCTTCGACAGGTCCTGGGGTAACAGTCTGTACAAGAGACCTGCATTTGTCGAGGAACTCGACTTCTTCTGTCTCCTGATCCTTGAGCTGTTTCCTTAGGCGGGTCGTCCTCCTCTTCGACTCTTTTGCTAGGGTGTTCAGTAGCTGGCCAACCTCTGAGTCGGTCAACGAGCTTACATCCCGTAAGCTGATCCTTAGCTGATCGGGTCTAGGAAGAGGTTCTGTTGGTTCCTTTGCTTGCTCTGTTGGTTTGTTGGGAGGACCTGCAGAAGTGGAAGGTGGATCAGAGGTCGAAGGGGTGTGTGTCGGAGGGGTTGGTTCAGTGGTCGGGGGTTTTTCAGTTTGGGGAGGTGGTATGTCCACCTCCGGCTGTGGTGATGATGGTGGTCTCGGCTGTGAATCAGGCGGTGGTGGAGGTGGTGGAGATGATGGTGGTGGGGGTGTTGGGAGTGGGGAGGAAGGGTTTCCTGATCTTGGTGGTGATGGAGAATGGTGTTGGGGAATTTGGTCGGAAGATATAACGTCTTCTTCCGGTGGGACTTGGTAGTCGGTGAAGGTCTGTTCAATGCCTGATACATCGCCACCTTCAGGGGTCCTTGTAAATACTGTTGTTTGCTGGGCGTATATCTTGCTGCTGGCTTTCAAGGGTGTTGTTGTCCTTATTGTTTGGGCTGACTGGAATAGTGCAGGGCGCGTTGAAAAGAAAGCTTTGAGTTCATCGTCCGTGCTGGCCCTGGCCCTAAGTGCTTCAGGGATCACTCTTTCAAATATTTCGGGGGACATGTCGGTCTGCTGCACTGGTGCTTGCTCCTCAACTAGTTTAGTCGGAGATGGAGGGGGAGGAGTCGTCACCAGGTCGACCACATCTTCGGACAGTGGTGTTGTTTTGGCCTTCTTCGGTCGACCTTCGGGTGCTCCTGATTCGACAAAATGTTGAAACTGGGTTTCAACAGTTACCTTATTTGCTCTGGCATCCTCGACAATATCGAGTGCTGAGGCTGCCAGTTCGTCTTCGTCATCTGTGGAGTCAGCAAGGACAAGCTTGCGCTTACCTTTGCCTTGCTGACGTTTCTGCAGTTTGATGTTCCTTCTGGCAATGGAGATCTCCTTTTCCAGTTTCCTGAGAATGCTCCGAGACACAGCATATTCAGGGTTGTCTTCCTCGACTTCTCCTGTCGGGGTCTGAGCGGGGTCGACCGTCTGAGTAGCCGGGGGAGCTGTTTGTTGTACTGGTTGTTGTGCTGGTGGTGGTGTCTAGTGTTGCGCGGTCGGAGGGTCCACGACTGGTGCAGTCGGATGCTTCACTATTAAGTGCACCCGACCAGGAGTGCCAATTGGAGTATCCTCCGTCACAAAGGTGCTAATGTACAAGTGCAGCTCGTAATCTTCTTCCTTCTCCTGGTCGGTCAGAGGTTCGACTATAGAAAAGTCGACCTGTTTTGCAGCCTCCGGGACTTGAATTTTTGTTTTTTTCT
>LPNX010956213.1:365310-389417 GCA_001517045.1 Pseudotsuga menziesii | reverse complement strand
GGCTGTTGAACAGCTAGTACACCAGATGTCTTGGTTCTTAAGTGTGAGCTCTTTCAAGGACTTCTGCATATTCTCCAGCTGTTCTTCCAAGCGGTGGTCGGTCAGGCAGGCAGGTATGTCTTCATCCATCTGGACCTGCAAAGCTTTTGTCAACGCATCCTCGTACGACTTGAAGGTCTCCAGACTGATGTGTCGGTGAACTTTCTGTGAAAGTCCTGCAAGGAACCATTGAATGAGTAATTGTTCGTCGATGACGTAATCCAACTGAATCAATAGATCCTTCCATCGTTTATCGTAATCGCGGACTGTTTCTCCTGGCTTCTGTTGGGTCGTCTTCAGCTTCTTGGCTGCCAGGTGTTTAGCATCGGGAGTCTTGAAGAAGGAGAGGAATTGCGTCTTTATCTCTGATTTTGTGGCGCTAGGTTTCCTTTCACTAAATGTCATATACCATGTGAGAGCTCTTTTCTGAAGGGCTCCTGCGAACTGGGCTATCTGTCGGTTTTCTTCTGTTACTTTATTAGCCTCCCATATTGACTCACAGACAAACCAGTGTCGTCTGGGGTCTTCGTCACCCTCATAAAGGGGAATCTGAGCAGATCCGTGACCCATGTCGGAGTCACTGTCACTACTCTCTGATGATGTCGGAGGAGGAGGTGGAGGAGGTGGAGGAGGTGGTGTAAGGGGTGGGGTTGTTGAGTCAGTCGAATCTGTCGGGGTGACGATGGGGTTTTGGTCGACGGAACTTGTGCTTCCTTCGGGTGTCGACTCGCTTTTGTCGAATAGCGGATTGGTGATAATTTGTCTTCGTAATGACCCACTGTCACTTGGTGTGCTCAGGTCTGACTCTTGTGTATCTTCGGAAGATGTATGTGGCAGGGGGGGTGCTCCTTCATGTGTCGGCAGGAGCAAGTGGATACTACGAAAGGAGGGTGCCGTTTGAAATGTCACCCAATTTCCTTCGATCGGTCGACGTATTACAAGATGTCGACTCGGGTATGGTTCATCGCCTAGTCGGCTCCAGAGTGTGATGTCGCCAGCTCTTAGTCGAAGGTCATCTTCAATAATAGTTTGTATTCTGGTACGTGGACTTACTGTGGAAAGGGTCACTCCTTCGTTGGGAACAATTAGTTGGAGAGCTTCTGGCTGCTCTATCCATATTTCATCATCTTCAGGGGACGCCGCTTCTTCTTCTTCGCCTGCTCTGCGTCGGTCATGACCCGACTCTGGCGGTACTTCATCATGGTCGGTCTCCCTAGGGTTTTGCTGCAGCTCTGCGGCCCTTTCTCATCTGGCTTCCCGTTTCTTCTGTCTTTCATCCCTCTCGATTCTCTTAATGTCCGACATATTGTAGTACAATACTATGCCTTCAGTTCCTCTTCGGTCGATTATGCATTACTGGCGACAACGACTCTGGTCGACTAGGATCCACTATGCTCTAGGTCCGACACACGACCAGCTACCCCCCCATGGCCTACCCGACGCTTTTTAGAAATATCGAATAGTGTCTACTTACTCAGGAAGTATTCCCACTCCCTTTCAGCGATGAATTTCTCCCACTGCTTCTGCTTCTCCGCCCAGTTAGTGTTGGAGGGTGGTTCACGTAATAGAGGTCGAGGTTCAACAATGTGCCCTGCTCCTTTCTCTATTAAAAATTTGAACAGTAAAGCCGGTAAGGAACACAAGAATTGATCAGTAAGTTCTGTGAAAATTTTCTGTCGGACGGTTTCCACAGAAGTCCTGTCTTCGACTGCTTGTTCCTCGCAGAAGTCGTCGGCTATCTTTTCGAACCACTCCGAGAGATTCGTACGTCCTCCTCGGATCAGTTTCTGGAGTAACTGGGATTCTTTAGTCTCGTCCGTCTTTCTCATCCAAAAGCTGCTTCAGTAGATGGGGCACGGATTCGACAAATTTTTCGTGAGTTTCAGTGAAAAATCTGGCTTTTGCTTCTGCGACTGTCAATCTGTTCCTTCTTGCGTAATTTTGTAGATAGTTAGCATTTTTTCGCTCCCACTAGTCCTTGATCTCCTGCTTTGGTATCATAGGTGAGCATATATTCCAGTTATGTACTACCGGCAACAGAACCAATGTTGTAATCCCAGAGATCACATAAGGTTACCAATAATACATACAAAAATATACACAGATGCAAGAGACAAGAACTGATATGATGAACAGATTATATTATTCTCAATAGATCATACAAAGCCAAGAACTGAACTGTGTTCTTGTGTGGCTCAACAGCCTAATATTCATGTTACAAACAGTTACAATCATAACTACCTGTCGGTTCACCGAACCGACACGACTATTAGTTAACAGACTAACTACTGTGTTTACTCAGCCGACCGACGTAGTCGGTCTCTCGACTTAGTCGGCTGATCGACTAAGTCGGTCTTCGTTCAAGTCGACTTATTTCGACTTGCTCCTTCTACAGGCACCAATAATATTTCTGAATATGAAGCCCTTATTCAAGGGCTGAAAAAGGCAATTGATCTAGGAGCTAAAGCTTTGGTAGTGTTAGGAGATTCGGAAATTATCGTTAGAAAGGTACGTAACACTATACATTGCATTGCTGGGCATCTAAGAAATTACCAGACAGAGGTGTGGAATTTATTATTATCATTTGAATCTTTTAACATAAATTCTATCCCTCGTTATTTGAACCAAGAAGTAGATCTCCTAGCAAATGTTGCTTCAAGGTTAATTCCATCTGAAGGGATGTTGGCTGATTCTTTCTCTGTTGAATTGATTTTCAGGCCTTCCTTACCTGATAATATTGTCAATTGGAGAGTTTTTTACCATGATGAGCAATTAATCAAGTTTTTGACCATGAAGGACACTTTCAAAGATGTAGTCATCGATGAAATGACTCATGATGAAGATCTATACAACTTTGCGGTAATTCATAAACCTTGTTCAATTAAGGAATCTCTTAATCAGGTCAGTACCCTTCCTAGATCTGTAATCAAACTTGAGAAATTCTATGATTTGAAAGATAAATTTAAAGGTGCAAGGAACTGTAAAACCAACAGCTCTACTATGCAATCTGAAGTCATAAATTTAAGCACTAAACACAGTCCTCAATGTGTCAATCTGAGCAGTACGTGTACCCCCCAGGAAAAAACAGCCTTCATACGAATCTTTAATGATTTTAAGGACATTTTTGCTTGCACATATGATGATCTCAAGACATTTGATCCAAACATAATGAAACATGTCATCCCCATGAAACAGCAGGCTAAACCTTTCCAGCAAAAGTTGAGGAAAATGCACCCTAGCCTAGAACCGGATGTTAAGAAGGAACTTAACAAACTCCTGGCCACCAGGATAATTTTTCCAGTGCGGCATACGCAATGGGTGGAAAATCGCATCCCAGTTAGAAAGAAAAATGGTGATATTAGGTTGTGTGTTGATTTCTGAAATCTAAACAAGGTTTCAGAAAAAGACAATTATCCCGTCCCCCCTATGGAAAAGATATTACAACAGGTTTCTGGATCTGAAATGTTCTCACTTTTAGATGGCTTCTCTGGATACAACCAAGTGTTAGTATCCAAAACAGATCAGTTGGAAACAAACTTTAGAACCCCTTGGAGAATTTATGCTTACATGAAGATGCCATTTGGTTTAATTAATGCCGGAGCAACATTTCAAAGGGCAATGGATATTGCGTTCAGAGGCCTGAATGGCCAATTTGTCGTCATTTACCTTGATGATATAACTGTCTTTTCAGAAAATAGAGCTGATCACCTAACACATCTTAGGAGGGTTTTTTAGCGTTGCAGGAAATATGGGATCTCCCTGAATCCCAAGAAAACTATCTTCGCTGTTACAGAAGGTAAATTATTGGGGTTTGTAGTTTCAAAACAAGGCATTAATATTGATCCTGAACGTACCCAGGCTATAGCACAGATTTCCATGCCTCACTCAAAGAAAACTATGCATTCATTTCTAGGGAAGATAAATTTTGTCTCCAGGTTCATTCCTAGTTTCATTGAGATTGTCAGACCACTTCAGAAAATGATTAAGAAAGATGATGATTTCAAATGGTCTGCTGAAGAAAAGCAATATTTTCATGATATATTAAGAGCTATTGCTGAAGCTCCTACATTAACAAGCCCCGATTTCTCTAAACCATTTATTTTGTATACTTTTGCTTCTGTTTCATCATATGTAGCTGTTTTAACACAGAAAAATCAGGAAAACAATGAAGCTCCCATTGCTTTTACCAGTTCCAGTTTAAATGGCGCAGAACTCAGTTATCTAGAAGTAGATAAACAAGCATTTGTTGTCTTTAAGTCAGTAAAACATTTTAGGCCTTACCTGCTGAAGTCACCCACCAAGGTTATTGTGCCATATTCTGTGGTCAGAAATCTTTTGGTACAAAAGGACTTGGGTGAAAAACGAGCCCATTGGGTTACAGCACTTCAAGGATATGACCTAGAAATCAAGCCTTTAAAGATTGTCAGAGCACAAGGACTTTGTAAATTGGCAGCTGGATATTCAGATATCTCTGAATCTGATCTGCACTTTATTGATGAACATTCTCTCTTTGAAAGGGAAGTTTTTCTGATCTCAGCCTCCTTTGATTCCTGGTATCATGATATTAATTTTTTTGTATTACATGGAAATGCTCCTGAACATTTAGATTCACGTAGCAAAAGATCTCTGAGATTAAGATCTGCCCCTTATCAGCTGATTGATAATATTTTGTTCAAAAAGAATTTTGAAGGAGTTCTCCTTCGCTGTCTAGAAAGAAATGAAGCTGATAGTGTGTTGCCTCAATTACACGTAGGACCAGCCGGGGGACACTTTGGCGAAGAAACCACTGCGCATAAAGTACTCAAAGCTGGATATTACTGGCCTACACTGTTCAAAGATGCATATGCCTTTTCTAGGAAATGTCAAGAGTGTTAGAGAGCAGGTGGAAGACTTAAGAAAGCAGCATTACCGCTTCAGCCTGTCATTATTGAAGTCCCATTTCAACAATGGGGTTTGGACATTATTGGTCCAATTACACCAGCTTCTTCACAGCAGCACAAATACATTCTAACAACCACCGATTCTTTCACTAGATGGGTCGAAGCCATCCCCTTACGAGTGGTTAACTTAGAACAGGTGATATCATTCCTTGACTCTTTTATTGTCACCAGGTTTGGTGTTCCCGTATTGTTAATTTTTGACAATGCAACCTACTTTTCTTCTGTAAAGTTAACAGAATATGCATTGGAAAAGGGCATAAATTTAAAATATTCAGCTAATTATTATCCTCAAGGTAACGGATTAGCTGAATCTTCCAACAAAAATTTAATCAAAATTCTAAAACGCACAGTGGCTAATCATCATAGAAATTGGCACAATGCCTTACCAAATGCCCCGTGGGATGATAGAGTGACTCCCAAGGCTGCCATAGGTAATTCTCCCTTTTTTCTGGTATATGTTAAATAAGCTATCTTACCTCCCCATCTATTTTTACCCTCTCTACAGCTCTCCCAGTCAGTACAAGAAATAGCATGTTCCGCCATGGAACATAGAATTAATACTTTGCTTAAACTAGAGGAGGAAATAGAGTTAGCCAGAAAGAAATTTGACCAACACCAGAAGACAGTGAAATGCTGGTTTGATCACAGAAAATCAGCTACCAGGGAGTTGGAACTAGGTGACCTAGTTCTCAAGTGGGACAAAGAGCACGAAGACAGAGGAAAAAATACCAAGTTCCAATGCCTGTGGCTGGGACCGTTTATCATTATAGAAAAGCTTGGTCCTAGCACATTTAGGTTGCAAACACTGGAGGAAGACATCGAGAACCTTCTAGTGAATGGTCATCTGATTAAGAAATATTTCTGCTGATCCCCATTGAGGGGTGATCCTGTATATACCTTGTGTGGTTTTCTCGGTTTGTGGAACTTTTTAGTGTGTTTATTTTACTTGTTTGCTTCAAATATTTTCTCATATCTATTTGTTGTTTTATTTGCACAATTTTTGAAAATGATCAATTAATTTAACTTCAAGCTGATGGCTTTTCAATCAAATCTTGAGGTTGACCTACAAATCATGCATCATGATCTTATTATCCTGAAAATTGTCATGTTATTTTACATTTTGAACAGTAAACAGTTTTTCGTCTTTCTAGATTTTACCAGAAATTTTTAAGTCATGTAAATATAAATTAATAAGATAAGTCTCTGCAGAGATTTTTCCAAAAGGATTAAAGCAATATTTTTCAAGGTTGTCTATTTAAGTCTTTTACACCACCCCTTCTCGTGGAGAGAATTAGACTTGCCTCCCCATCTGTTAAGATAATATCATTAGAGATTAAATATAACTACAATCTAGCCAAGGTTGGATTTGAGTAATTTTAAATAATCTGAAGGACAGAGGGTCTCATAATGAGCCAGTCTGTTCAGGATCATAGATCGACATTCGGTAACATTGTCACTTCTGGTCACCAAGCCTGGACAATGGCCCTCAGACAAAACGCTGAGGGATAAAAGGTCTCATCACGAGCCGGTTTATTTACTGTGGTGCAGATTGGTGACTGACATGGTTACTACCTGGTTACCAAGCCAGAACCATGGCCNTACCAAGCCAGAACCATGGCCTTCAGAAGTTGTAAAAAAAAAAAAAAGGGGGAATGATGGTAATAGTTCAACCTAGCCAGGATTGTATATCCATAACTAGCAGATGGGATACTAGCATTCTTTAGGCTTTGAAGCAACCATGCCGAGGCTATGGACGCCTGCTAGAAGCAGGGCCATGCTTGTGGTATTGAGATTTTATTTTTTCAGAATCAAGCCACTTACTGTTTTACTTCGTTTGGACTTATTTTTGTGAGAGACTTGATCTTTATCAAATAAATAATCAAAAGTGTAAATTTCTGGTAATTTTTAGAAACCTGAAATTCCTGAATCTGTTTAAGATGTTAAAATATTGATTTCTGTATAGTGGTATACATGAGGGATCTAATTCTTTGATTGAATGATTTCAGGTCAAGGAATCAGAGATAACTGTTCCACCCAGTCAGTTGCCATATGTTGTGCTCTTACTCAACAGCCTTAAAAAAAAACAAATTTCATCAAACAAAATTTTATTTTGTTTGATGAAATATTTGAATTTCTTATTTTAAATTTGAAGAATCGGGAGCTACTGAAACGATGAAATCCCGTGAGCTACTGAAATGGTGAAATTCAAATTGTTTTTTTTTTTTTTTAATAACCTTGTCAACTATTTCTAATTGACAAAATTACTATGATAAATCATGATTTTGAATGCATTTGTATGCTTTCTACCATAGTCTCACCATAATCCTTGTTTGAGCATTCAGTAATTGGTATGTTTACTTATGTTTTTGCAAATTGGACAAGGTCCTGGAACATCAAAGGCCAAATATTTTATGCGAGGGTGCCTTATCCTAAGTTCATCCTCTAAACTTCGAATCATACTTGATCTTACCATAAGTGTTTAAGTTCGATCTTTATAATATGCTCCATAACATGACTTATCTTCTCGCATGTTAGGGTTGGGGTTGATACAATGGTTTATGTCGTGTGCTTCACGTACTATATTCGCCATTTTCGAAGGTTGAGATCATTATACAGTAAGGTCGACATGTTAATGCCCAAGGTTCATTGCTCATGGTTGGTTTAATTCATGTTGTCCTCTCCGAATCTGATCCACTTGATGGAAGGTTGATATGGTATCATTACACTTGTACATAACTATGTAAATGACATTCAATTGAAAGTATGTGCTCAGCATCGTGGCTCTCTGTTCGTTAAACACCTGTATCTTATGCGATGAGTGGTTTTATGTCTATTAGGCCGGATAAATTATGGCGATAAGAGTTTAATCTGGAGTCTTCACCGTCACTTTCTATTACTTGATTACCTCTCTGCGTGATCATATTCCTCCGCTCATGCCGAATTTACTGGGTTCTTGTTTGCGTTCACTCATGTTGTATTTCATTTATGAAAGAGTCGGGTTTCATTTCTTGTGTTTTCTTCTTGGTTTGCATCCCAAATGCTCACTCTCTAGCTTTCTATATTGTTGCGATACGTTGTATCTCCTTTATGTGCAGCTGCGTGCATTCGTGCTTGCAGCTATGGCTCCGGTTGTCAGGGTCAAGCCGAGTGACGCAAAGCTCCTTGATGAAAATACTGAGCTCCTTTCTAAGGTGGAAGCTGTTGGGTGGTTGCCATTTATTCGCAAGTTTGCAAATTCAAACCCTGAGGTGACGAGGGTATTTTCTCTGTCACTGGTTGATGCTAGGGTTAAGGTGGCCAATCTCCATTTTAGAGTTGATGAGTGTTTAGTTGCATTACCTACAGGTTTATTGTTGATAGAAAAACGTTGGTTTAAATCCAAGCAGATGAAGGTTACCGAATGGAGACAGATGTTGAAGAATCCTTTCTAGGATGTGTCATTTCGAGTCGGTGTATCGCGGTAATATTTCAAGAAAGAATGGTGACCGGTTTTAGACGTTATTCACAGGTATGTGACCTGTGAAGGTCGTTTATCCTCTGCATACATCTATCACCTCAGATTGATGACTGTTTTTCTTGGATTTCCTATTAATTTACCCTATTATTTAGTTTAGAGCATGACCAATATGTCTTTGGCCATTAAGAAGGGGCCGAAGAACATTGGTCACAGTCTTTTTCATCATGGCCTTGTTAGGATGTTGGTAGAGAGAGAGTTGTCTAAACGAAATCAGTCATGGGATGATTTCCTTGAACAGAATGGCTTCATGGCATTTTTCCATTGTCAATTCGATTGTGCAGAAGAATATGTAAGGCACCAACAACCTTGTCAAGTCCCGACCTCACCTGCACCGACGCCTTTGCCAAACCCTAATCAATGTGTAAAACACAGCGTCCATGATGATATTTCTTCCACTCCTGTTCAAAGTCCTGGTACTCCTGTGGTTTCCAAGCGAAGGAGGAAATATCTGAACTTATCCCCGGTAACACCGAACCGTAGTGACCAACCCCAAACGGATGAGCAAGAAGCCGAATGTTAAGGTTACTGGCAGGTTTACGAGGAGTATGGTGGCCAACGTTAGTGTTATTAAGTCTTCCATGGGTAATAACAAAGACATTGAAACAATTGTGTTAGATGACGAGGAGAGTAGACCTCGCATGATGATATTGATATTGATCATGAGCCGATTATTCATCATGCAGAGAATAGTCCTCATGTTTCTGATAAGAATCCATCAATCAGCCCTATGGTTGATCCTCCAATTAAGTGTAAGTCCGTTGAACTAAATTTACCTGGTTCTTATCGAATTGGTGAAGCTGTTCACCCACTCTTTGTTAATTTTTTACTGGATAAGATATGCTGGATGGAGGAAGAAGTAGCTGAGATGGTAGCATTTAGTGATCCTATGAAAGATGAGAATGTAGGTTTGAAGGAAAAATCCGATTCAGCTGATAAACGTATGCTACGTCTTAAGAAGCACAAGAACAAGCTCATTCGAAGGGTGTTGAAACTGCAACATGACAATCAGAAAAAAGAGGAAAAGGTCCATGAGTTGAATGCTCAGGTTACTTTGATGCAATTTAAAGGGAATTCAAAGAATCTAGCACCTGGTGTGAATATACAGGTGTTTAATGGTCCTGTTAAGTCATAGTATTTTGGGCTCACTCACTATTGTACATATGTTAGAAAGTATTTCAGGTTTGAAGTTTGTAATTAAAAGCAGCAAGTGATAATGAAGTTATTTTTTGTTCCAGGTATTGTTTTGAATTGATTGATAGATTATTTAATTTAGTTTATTTACTCTCACGTTTTTGTTAACTTTTATTGTGGAGTGTTGCAGATGATTTGGTTGATGCGTTTTCTATGGATTTTGGTGATCGCTCGTTTTTAGGATGATCCCCGGAGAATTATGAACAAGTCAGTTGGATGCACTGTTTCCCAGGTGTCACCAGTTTATTAGTGTCTTTGCCATTTTGTGATTTTACACTATAGGTTGAATCTGTCCAATTTCGAGATATTGTATCGTATATGGAAAAATGACAATTTCATTTGTCATTTTTTCTATCTTTGAATGAAATTGGTTAAGATTTCGATTATGTAGTTTCCAGTTTTATAGAACTATATCCATGTGAGATTGAATGTATTTAAAGGAGATATGGTTTACTGTAGAAGGGGTCGATGGTTGGGGAAAGAAAAGAGCAAGATCACTGTTATCATGTTTCTGTAGCTGAAGACAATTTTTTGTTAGTAGTTGCATCATCCTTTGACTGGTGATATATATAAGTATATTTACAGTATTATTACTATGCAAATGTGCTTATAGTGTCAATTTATCTTGTTAGTTATTTTTACTGTCTTTATGTTTTGTTATATTTCTTTAAAGAAATATGCAAATGCATCATGTTTTAACTGTCGACTTATGCTGGTTTCATTTGCAAATTTACATCATGTAATAGATCTGATGTTATCATCATAGTATATGTGATATATTTGTTTACTATGTTGTTTTTTTTAAACCTAAGAATTTCTTCTGATGTATTTCAAGATTATCTGCACAGTAGCATTATTTGCAAGCTGATTCCAGGGTTAATTTTTTCATGCTCCTGATCAGGATAGGATAGTTAGGATATAAGTGGTAGTTTTTATTTATTTTTACATAAAACATATTGAACCAGATCTTTACAGTTATACTTTGCTAAGTTATATTTCAATCTTTGTTATGAATGTACATGTGTTTATAGTTTATTTATGTAAATTCATAGAATCTGTTAATATTTCCTTAATTATTATTCTTATATTTATAGATGAATGGTTTAACCATATTTATTTTCAGTTATCGACTGTGTAATATATCAACTAACTTAGTGATTTTCTTTAACAGTTTACTTTGTATATTCGTAGATGTACTATAGATTTAGTTAATAAACACTAGTTTCATTTTTCCTTCATGTCTCCTCCTGTATCTGGGAGTAATCTAAGGGAAGGTAACGGGGCCTTAATCCCGTCAGAGACAGCTACCTAACGACTGAGAGCATCTCTAAAAACTTTTGGATTGGGTTGTCTCTTAGTTGACTATCGTGCCAATTCGTCCCGTCAACACCTCTGCAACACCTTTTCTATGTACTCACCTCGAGACAATGTCAATTTGTGATTTTTCCTGTCTCTTGTTATTCTCATACCAAGGATTTTCTTTGCAGCACCAAAATCTTGCATCATAAATGATTTAGCTAGTTTTCTTTTGAGCACATTTATATCCTGCATGTTAGACCCTGCAACAAGCATGTCATCCACATACAATAACAAGATAATATATCTTCCGCTATCTAGCCTCTTGAAATAAACACAGTGGTCAGAATGACATCTATCATAACCTTGTTCTGTCATAAACTTATCAAATTTTAAATACCAATGCCTTGGAGCTTACTTCAGGCCATACAAGCTTTTCTTCAACCTGCAAACCAAATTCTCCTTCCCTTTGAACTCATACCCTTGTGGTTACTGCATATAAATCTCTTCCTCCAAATCCCCATGGAGAAAGGCCATTTTTACATCTAATTGTTCAAGATGCAAATATTCTACTAACACTAGACTTAAAATAGTTCTAATTGAAGTCATTTTAACAACAGGAGAAAATATTTCATCAAAGTCTATACCTTTTTTTTGTGCAAACCCCTTTACAACAAGTCTATCCTTGTACCACTTCTTTCCTCTGTCTTCTTCCTTCAACTTGTAAACCCATTTATTCTGCAATGCCCTTTTTTCTACAGGCAACTTAACCAGATCCCAAGTCTGGTTTCTTACCAATGATTCCATCTCCTCATCCATGATTTGCTCCCACTTCTTTCTAGTTTCTACCTGCATTGCTTCTTCAGAACATTCTGGTTCACCAGAATCAGTCATCAATAAATAATACAGTGAAGGAGAGAATCGTTCAGGGGGTCTACTTAACCTGGTAGACTTTCTTATAGTTGTAGGAGTTTCAGGTACCTGCTGCTTCTCTTGATTTTCTGGTGCTTTTGGAACTTCATTTTCTTTGATTTCATCAAGCACTGTGTACTCTGTGTTTTCCTTTTCTTCTTTCTTTCCCCGCAACTGATCTTTGTACATGACCTTTTCATTGAATACTACATCTCTAATCCTAATGATTTTGTGATTTTTAAGATCCCATAAGCGATAACCAAAATCATCAACCTCGTATCCAATAAAGGTACATTTCTTGGATTTATCCTCAAGCTTTGTTATATCATCTTTATCAATATGGACAAATGCTTCACAACCAAAAGTTCTCAGAAATGAGTATTTTACATGTTTACCTATCCATGCCTCCTCTGGAATGCCACCATCCAAAGAGCTTAAAGGCCCTCTGTTTATTAAATAAACAACAGTGTTTACAACATCAACCCAAAACTATAAGGGCAACCCTGCATGCAATCTCATACACCTTGCACGCTCCATGATCGTTCTATTCATCCTTTCTAACACACAATTTTCTTGGGGTGTTCTAGGGACTGTCTTCTCTCTACGAATCCAATTGCGTGAACAGTAACTGTCAAAGTCCTTGCTGCAGTACTTGCCTCCATTATTAGATCTGAGACATTTCAACCTTTTCTTGTCTCATTCTCAGCCAAATATTTCCACTTCTTAAAAGGATCAAACACATCAAATTTCTGTCTAATGAAATAAACCCAAGTTTTTCTAGTTGCATCATCAATAAAAGTAACATAATAATGAGAGCCACCAAGAGATTGTACCTGAGCTGGTCCCCATACATCTATATGGACAAGCTATAACTTTTCACTCTTCTTTTGCTTCCCAACCCTGAGAAATCTAACTCTCTTCTGTTTTTCATAAACACAGTTCTCACAAAATTCCAAACTTACCTGCTTCAGATCTGGAAGCAGTTTCCTTGAGTGGAGAATCTACATCCCCTTCCCACTCATGTGGCCAAGCCTATGATGCCACAATGCTGCGCCTGGTTCTGTGGAAGCTACAGAAATATAATAATCAGTATTATGAGGACATAAATATAACATACCTATCCTATCTCCTTTTTCAATTACCATTGATCCTTTAGTGACCTTCCACCACGTTTCTCCAAACGTAGACAAACAACTGCCATCTCACAACTTCCCTGTTGAGATCAGATTTATTTTCATAGCAGGAATGTTCCTTACATCCTTTAGCAACCAGTCATTTCCATTATTTATCCTAATCCGTACCTTATCCTTTCCAACAATTTTACGTGGTTCATCATCCCCCAATAACACATGCCCAAAATCACCTTGAACATAATCATAAAAGAATTTCCTATGGGGTGTAGCATGACATGAATCCCCTGAATCTACTACCCAATAATCACCAGTATTATCTAATGCAAGAATCAAAGCATATTGTAACACATCACCTACTACATTAGCTTCCTGGGTAGTCTCTTGTTGTCTCTCACCTTTCTTCTTTGGTGCTCTGCAGTCTTTATTTAGGTGTCCTTTCTTACCACAGTTCCAGCACTCTATTTTTCCAAATCTGGACTTGGATCTTCCCTTTTTAGACTTGTCGTGATTTCCTGGGATGCTTCTTCTCTCGTTTTGTCTCCCTCTGCTCTCCATGGTCAACGCATTACCTGATGTCTCACTTGTGCTTTTTCTTTACATTCCCTCGCTAAGAATGTTGGCTATCATGGGCAGACCCGAGTTTATGGTATTTAACCAACAACACCCCTAGCTCACTGGGCCTTTCGGAGATAGACCGCAAAGCGGCTTGAAGTCTCACCTAAAGTGATTCTACTGGGTTGGCCAAGGACTCAAGCGTCTTGGACCAGGTTCTGTGGCGATCCTACTTGCGACTCGAAGCTCTGCTAGCTGCGATGCCTCTTTCTCTGCGTGTCGCGTGACCTTATACTTGCATCACGATGACTCCATTCTTATCGCATCTCCGCGCACCAGGTGATACATAAATTCCTCCCAACGCTAAGCCCTTAACCTATGGTATTGTGCACCACAGCTCCTCTGTTGGTGCGGTATCGCCTTCTTGCGATAACCTACTCCTGTGGCTCAGTGCACTTAGCGTTGTTCATGTCGACTTTGCAAGACTCAATGTGACAGGCTGTTTAACACTACGACTAGCGACTGTTTCAAACAAGGCATAAATGAACCCGCATACGACGCATCAAAGACTTCAACTTATGTTTATCCTTCTATATTACTATGAACTGAATAACACATACATACATTAAACTGTAATCAAAGTCCATGAAATGACTGATAAATGCACAAGTAAACATAACACATAATCCAATCACATAACACTCGATTTTAACGTGGTTCACCTCCAGGATGGAAGTTACATCCACAGAACTATGTTTTTATTATAGCTCAGGGGAATGTAAAACACAGTTTTGCTGCACCGCATATGCATCTCAAGATCTTCTCTCTTAGATCTCTTTTCTTCTCTATATTGCACTCCTACAATATACTCTTCCCTCTCCATCGATCCCTGCGGATCGTTACATGCATGCTTAATAAGCCAGCTACTGGTTACAGTAAGATTTCTACCGCTAATAAAAGAACCAGAGCTTGGATTTTTCAACAATCTATGTTACTTCTATTATCTATATCATCCAACAACTGTCTAACTGTCTAACCGACCAACCAACCAACCAACCCTTTTACTATACAAAATATATCCCTTTATAGGCAGCCCGAAGGTCTTGCCATTACAACACTGTGGTCCTGTCCCAACAGTAACCCAAAACCCTAACTAGTGACAATCGACCATATCTGTACTTGAGGTAGCCGCTTTCCGTCATACCACAGCTCTCTGTAGTCTTCCATGCTTCCCGGCACTGATCATGGGTACTGTGCACCGCTTCGCTTTTCTGTCCTTCGTCTTCAATGATTCAGCCTCGTTGCTCCTTTTCTTTTATGAGGGTTGCTGAGCCCTCTTGTCTTTTCCGCTGCCTTCAATGTAGTGGGTGAGCGCTCTCTTCTCGGCCACTCAGGTACAGTCGTCTTCCTTGACTTCTCCGTCTTCTTTGTCATGGTTTTCGGCTCTGCTTTGTAGCTGGAAACGTGCTACGGCGTCGTAGCTCTATCTTATCTTCTCTCCACTAAAACTGTCTATCCGCTAAACTGGCAGCTTCTTCTGTAGCTGCGGGACCCTGCTTCAATAGTCCCCTAACACTTACTTGTGGCTCGTCCCCGAGCCACTATCGGTGAGCTTCTCCTGCTGTAGCTTCTCCTTGGCTTCCTGCGAAGTCCTATGCAACCTGTCTCGAAGTCCTGCGGCTTCCTTTTGCATCACTTTGACACGCTCTTGTGCCGAGTAAAGAAAAGCTTGACTAATACTGGCATCTTCTATGGCGTCAGTTTCCTCTCTGGTGGTAGTGAACTCCTTCACTTTCTGCTCAACCGGATCGATTAACTTGGTGATTTTCTCCTGGTAGGGTTGAAGCAGGTCATTGATGTGTATCTCCTTTGTTCTTAATCGCTGCACTTCCTGCTGCAAGCAGTTCATCTCCTTTGTCTTCCTGTTCTTCTGAAGAGCTGCCAAGCCCTTAATTTCTTCTTTCATTGCTGCTGCAGTATTCTCTATCTACTGAATACTTTGCTGAACTTATACTTTTTTGGGCGGTGCATCTAACTCTGCCCATGTGTTTGTCGCCTCCGTGAGTACCTACAGTGCTTCATCGATGCGATATTTCATCTGCGCGGAAGTGAGTCGGAAGGCCTCTATTCTTGCTTCCTTGTCTGCGTGGGGGGTGCCCGGTGGTCGAGCTTCAAGCTCAGTCTCAAGCTCAGCAATCTGCGCTTTGTAGTCTTCCTCCATCTTGGCTGTTGTTTCTTTCATCCTGGTTACTGTTTCCTCCAGAGCCTTTGCTCTGTCTGCAACTCTTCTTAGCTTTTGTGGGGTAGGCAACGCGAACTCGATGTTACATTTGGGTAGCTCTAATGCGATGCTCTGTAGTACTTGAGAGAGTTCCTGATCCCTGTCTTGATATGTTTTTAAATCGTCTTCCTTTTTCTGATAACTGGTAGTGAGTGCTACATTCTGTTGCTTCAGCTGCGTATTCTATTTGTAAGTCGCGAGCTCTCTACTCCTGAGCTCTGTGCTTAGCTGCTGCTGGATCATCTGCAACTGATCAATATGGAACTCTGCAAGGTTAACCTCGATGGGTTGCCTAAAATGAACTAGTGGGTCCTTCATTCTCATAGGAAATTGGATGATTCGTGGCGGAATCAACACTGTATTGAGGCGATCTTTTGCTAATCTTTCCTCGCGGGACATCAACGGTGTCAAAGTTTCTCCGGCGGTTGCCTTTACCGGTGGAATGTGCATCATGGCAGTCTTCTCTGTAATTGTTTTTAAGTCTAGAAGCTGCTTTTCTACTGTGCTCTGTATCTTTTCCTGCGATGTCTTCATCGCGTCAAATGAGTCCTTCAATGTGTCACATGTCCTTGTTGCGATGAGTTCATAATCATCATCTGTTAATGCGGTCTTCAGAACTGGTTTTGAAGTTTTGTGTTTTTTCTTTTTCTGTGTCTCTGTTGTCTCTTGTCCTCCATTCTTTGGTGTGTGTGCCTCTGTTGGCCCTTCTGGTGGATCTTTTCTCTTTTCGCCTAGTGGTGGCACTTCTGTTGTTCCTTGTGCCTGGGTCTCCACTTTGTCTTTGCCATTTTCTGATGGGTCTGTCTGCGCGGTATCTGATGACAGTGGTGTAGTATCTTCATATTCTTGCTGCCATTGGTCATCAAAGTCCTTGACGACGTCTTCAATATTCTTTGCTATCATTCTGAACCAGCCATTAGCCCAATCGTCCCTTTTAGTCCTTTTTGGCCTCAGATATATTCTATGGCTGTCTGCCAAAAAATTAAGCCGGTTATCATAAATGTCCACGGTCTCCCAGCTGATCCGTGGTGACTCCTGGATAATTTTATTCAACATCTTATAGTATTCATAGAATAATATCATATTAACCTTTTTCTTTGCTTGGTTGTTGCTGTCCCATAAGCTGGCATAGCGCACGCCTCTGGGCGCTCCACTTGCGATCTGTGGAAACTGGATATTGGGCGGCTCCTTCCAGCCGACGAATGCACATAGTATAAGCAGCCACAAAAAATGGAAAGGGTGGTTTGCTTCATCCTAGGCTGCCAAACAATCTACCTGAAGCATATTTAATAAAAATAAGGACCAATTGAACTGCTCGCCCTTTGTAACTTGTATGGCCAGGTTGATTACTGATCCTGTGACTTCCTTTGGTCGGACCTTGGTTAGCAGTCTGCCTGTAAATCTGAGTATATCATTTTGTAAACTTGTGATGTCATAAGCCCTGCCTCCTCTCTGTAGCTGATACTTATTAACTAAGGCTAGTGGCAGCTTAGAATCCTTGGTCTTTCCTATTGTCTGTATCTCAGGGTCTTTACCAATCTTGGACAGCCCAGTGATGCGGTGTATCAAGTCGACGTTTAGGTCGACCCTGTTGCCTAGCCAGAGATAACCTCCATGTACACATAAAAGTAGGACACGTACCACGGCATTGACCTCTGCACCACGTCCAAAATGGGGTATTCACAACAAATTGAGCAGACCTGAGCGCTCAAGAATCTGGACATGTGCCATGGGAACAAATTCATCTCTACCTGTCCTTGGGTTCTTCTCAATCGTAAGATACTGATCTGGCTTGAAGTGAGGGTATGTCTTACCATCTCCCAGGTTATAATCTACAAATTTAAGAACACCAGCATATCCTACTAGATCTCCATTTTCCTTTACTCGAGAATCTATTGGTGGTATGGGAACAATAAACTTACCACTCTTGGGGATTTTGACCTCTGGAGCACCTTCAACTCATGGTATGAGGTAGTCCGCTGCACTAAGGATTTCGTCCTCTGGCTTAGAACTAGATCCCTCTATTAGCTGAGCATGGCTCCTCGTCTTTGGCGGTTCTTTGGTTTGTGATGAGCTCGGCGGGGTACCCTTAGATGACATCGTCATGGGAGGTGCAAGGCCAGTACGCTCAAACCTTTTCAGTAGCACTTCTAGAGGTTCATCCTCGAGCAAAACCGAGTCTATGTAAAACGATGGACGTGCAATGGCTGCAACTTTTGAAAATCACAGCACTCTGTAATGGGATGAACTCTATACAGGGAGAACTTTACAATGCACTCTACAGTTCTCGGTTCTTTGTAAATGTAGCCCTCCCAAATGAATAGTTTCTGCTTTTATGTTAAAGGTGATAATCTCGGACACAATGGTCATCTAGAATGAACCCGTCGGTCGTAATAAATGCATGGACAAGACCACACCCGTCATCCGATCCTTAATAAATGCAGAAATCCGATCGAATTTCCCTCGAAGTGTGTGTACAGGTGCCGGTCTCGTCGAAGATTTGCCAAATATGGAAAAATTGATTAAATTGCTGCCAAATCTATGATAAGATATACCGGTCATTTCCTCATTAACT
Source organism: Pseudotsuga menziesii (assembly GCA_001517045.1). Classification (NCBI taxonomy): domain Eukaryota; kingdom Viridiplantae; phylum Streptophyta; class Pinopsida; order Pinales; family Pinaceae; genus Pseudotsuga; species Pseudotsuga menziesii. The sequence goes on along the minus strand of LPNX010956213.1, from coordinate 370,981 downwards.
TCCTGTCAGAGGGTGATTTGACTGGCCCTCTGTCGGTTGCAAAACTGAATACGTGGCACGGGGGAACATCACACTTCCACAATGTGACTCCGCATCACCTGCGTAAAACAATACTTTTTTTTTTAACCCACTGATGACTTGTGCAAAATGAACCGACCTTATGCGATTCCTCATACTTAGAAAATACCTGCCGGTGTAGACTAGTTCCTGATGCGATGCCTCCTTTCAACTACACTGGACATCTGCACCACCATAAACTGGTTAAGGTAGGGCTGAGTGGTGGGGTGGCTATCACTATAGAGCTTAAGCCTACTGCCATTAATCCATGTGGGAAGAAGCTCCCCATTCAGCTGGCTGAGTTGAACGGCACCTCCCTCTGTGACTTGCTGTATCTGATATGGCCCCAGCCAATGCGTCTTGAACTTTCTGAGAAACTTAATGAATTTTCTGTCATAGAGGACCACTAGGTCTCCGATCTGGAAAGTCTTACTCTTAATGTGTCTGTCGTGCCAAGCTTTTTCTTGTGCCTTCTGCACTTTCTGATGGAATCCGGTGATGAATCTGTCTTATTCTAAGGCAAGCAGTTGTGCTAGCCTTTCCTCCACTGTGTCTGTATCACTCATCCCGGTAATCTGAGCGATTCTTAAACTTGGAAGAATATACTCCATAGGCATAACAGCCTCCTGTCCATACACCAAGCTGAAAGGTGTGTGTCCCGTAAGTTTCTTGCATGTGGTCCTATACGCCCATAATACAATGTTAACTCTGAGGTCCCAATCATTCCTTTGGCTATTGCAGATCTTAGTAAGAGCATTTTCTAAAATCTTATTAAAGGCCTCCACCGTACCATTAGCCTGTGGGTGGTAGGGAGTGCTCTTATGGTGCTGAATCTAGAATTCTTCTGTCAAGGCCTCAATGGTGTGGTTCAAGATATGTGTGCCTTGATCGCTCATCAAAATTACTGGGCATCCAAATCTACTAATGATGTTTTCAAAAAGGAACTGTGCGGCTGTAGCAGTATCACAATTTCTTACTGCTTTGGCCTCTGCCCATCTGGTAAGGTACTCTGTTCCAATGATAATATATCTCGCACTAGTGCGCTTTCCTGGTGGGTTGATAGGACCCACAAAGTATATATCCCATTTGTCAAATGCGTGCAGCGTGACCTGCGGTTGCAGCGGCATTTCATTGCGTCGCAAGGGTTTTCCTACCCTCTGGCAGATATCGCAGCATCTACAAAAGTACTTGGTGTCTTTATGCAACGTAGGCCACCATAATCCTGCCTCCAGGATTTTCTACGTAGTCGGATTTCCTGCGAAATGACCTCCTGCGGTTCCTGAATGTGCCTCTCTGATAATAGCGTCTTTTTCATGCGGCATCACACATCTGCGCAAAACTTCATTCGGACCTAACTTGTATAGGTGTCATGCGATGAGGGTGAAGTTTGCTACTTTAACAACCAACTGTTTCTTTTACTGCTTAGTAAGCTCATCAGGTGCTACTCCTGTAGTGAGAAATTGAATAATATCAGCATAGTAATCGTCTGTGATCTGGATAGAAAACAACGAAGTCTCTGGCAGATTTTCATCTAGGTTACTTGGCTCTTCTCCTGAGTCTCTCCATGACAAATGATCAGGTCCGGCATTCAGTCTTCCTGGTTTCACAATGATTTCAAAATCATACTCCTGAAAGAGGAGTAACCATCTGCAGATTCTCCCCCCTAACACTGGCTTATTGACCAGATACTTCAAGGCGGAATGGTCAGTAAACATCTTGAACGGGGCACCCAATAGGTAGTGCCTGAACTTCTGTATCACTTACACCATAGCTAGGCCTTCTCTTTCTGTTGTGGTGTAGTTCTTTTCTGCTGTTGATAGCTTTCTACTGGAGTATGCGATAGGATGGTCAATGTCCCCTTCTCCTGGTTGCATTATGACAACCCCTAGTGTGATGCCCGATGCATCCACATGTACATGAAATGGCTTAGTCCAGTCTGGAAATACTAGGATGGGTGTTGTAACCATCTTCTCTTTAAGTGTGTCTAGACTCTGCTGACATTCCTCATTCCATAGGAATTTTACATCTTTCTTTAGCAATTTCTCCATTGGTGCTGTAATATTTGCGTAGCCCTTGATGAACTTTATGTAGTACCCGGTATGACCAAGTACTGTCCTCAGTTGCTTGACTGAGTTGGGTGCTGGAAGATTTACAATGATGGCGATCTTCATGGGATCTACCATCAAGCCTTGTCTGCACACAATATGACCCAACAAAATACCGAATGGTGCACAAAATATACATTTTTTCAAGTTTAGAGAAATATGGTACTGCCTACATTTCTCTAACATCAGTCTTAAGTCTCCTATGTGCTTGTCGATTAGTCCAAATACAGTCCAATCATCAAAATATACTTCTAGGAATTTATGGATGTATTCTTTAAATACAGCAACTACTACTCTAGAAAATATAGCTGGTGCATTCTTAAGACCAAAGTGCATTACCGTATACTGGAATGAGCCCCATTCTATTGCAAAGGTGGTCTTGGATCGATCTTCTGGATGTATTCTGATCTGATGGTAGCCTGAAAAGCCATCAGTGAAGGAGTAGACCTTCTGTCCTCCCACGTTGTCTAATACCTCATCAGTGAACGGTGTCTGAAATGGATTGTGAAGGAATGCATCGTTGAGCTTGCGCAGATCGACACAGATCCTGATGTTCCCTTTGGTTTTATTCTCTTGCACGACCATGGGGATAACCCATTCACTTTCTTCTATAGGCTCAATGATGCCTGCTACTAGCATCTTATCGATTTCATCCTTTACTTTTTCTTTGTAGCGCAGATTCAATCTATATGGGCACTGCTTGACTGGTCTAGCATCCTCCTTCAATGGTATCCTCATGACTCCCAGGTCGCCAACTATTCCATTCATCTCTATGAACTTGGTGGGAAATAGGTCCTGATAGTCATGTAACAAATCTGCAATCTGTCCGACTGTTTCATCGTTCCAATAGTCTCCAATAGAGGCAAACTTAGGTTCTGCGTCTATGCCAATATTGATCTTTTTAATCTTGATTCTTGATGGGCTCTTTGATTGCTGGAATCTCTAACTGTGGTCCCTCAACATCGTGAGTCCCTTCTGACTCTGAAATGTTGGTGTTGCGAGGGTCTTCATCCGCCTCCTTTGGTTCTGATGTAAAATTATAACACTTTAACGCCTCTTCTAGCTGGATAGCCCACTCAGGTTGAGCTGGCACTGATATGGTATAGTCTTTCAAATATCTTGCTCTTTATTACTTGTAGGGCCTGATCAACACCTGGATACTCAGATTCAAAAGCGAAGGTGACTAGAATGCTATCTATCATAAGTGGCCATGTTGTTGTTCCCTTGCGCAATTCAGTCTCTGTATACCAGTTCCTTTGGAACTGTGTCCAAAGTATGAATGAATCGGTGAACCCATTCATCCTCGGGAATGTCCGACCAATTCTGTTTGCATGTCTGAATGTGTGACCTGGGGTCACTCTCTCCTGTGTACTTCTGCGGGACATACTCTCTGTCGACAGAAAATCTGATCGCCGTCAATCTTTTAATATCATCCCATGATGCAATGTTCTCTTTATGCACGTACCACCATCTTGCAGGTGTGGCTTGTACTGCAAGGTCCATAGCTGCGATCCTCTGCTCATAAGGAATCTGTTGCTCAAACTACTCAAGGAAGTCCTGGATATCTGTTAGACCATGATATGATGGAATCTCATTGATCTCTGCGCCAATCCATTGTAGTGACTTAGTCAAGTATGCACACCTGCATGCTGAGACTTCATGAAGTTTGTTCTGCTAGTTCTCTAGACCAACATCTGAATCCGATGTGCATGAGCTGTCGCATCGCCAACTAATGTTCCCATATTCCGTTGGATTGACATAGTCACTCTGGTTTGTGGTCATCTGATAGAGACTCTCCATGTTATGTGCCTCCTCCTCTGCTCGGATAGGTTCAATATATCTAGGACCCTGGAAAGGATCCAACGGTGCGATGACCTGGATCTGCACGTCCTCAAAGGTCATTTGTCTTCTCTTTAGTTCGATAACAACCATGTTACCGATCACCCAATCAATTCCTGGTAGTGCTGGATACGGTTTACTGTCGCCAATGATTTCTATAACTTCAAAGTCCGCAAAGCTGCGAACTCCGTCAATGTCAACTGGAACCTGCGGCAGCTGACCCAGAGGTGATACTCACTGCTGGTTAGCTAATCTTAGGTGGATAGGCGATCTGACTAACTTAGGGATACCCATCTGTTCCCATTTCTACTTAGTCAGAACATTTACATCCGATCCTAGATCTAGGATTACCTCATCCATTTCAAATTCTCCCACCTGCGTTGTAAGTCGCATCTCTCTTCCCGTTCTTGTATGTCCTGTAATATTATGAAGAGCACGCTGTGTACTACTCGCGGAAGAAGATGGTTGACACTGATCTATAATGCACTGAATTTCTGTGATAGCTTGCTCATTTCTTACAAGTTTTAGACAACTCCGCAGGAAGGAATGTACACTTCCTGGCATCTAGTCCTCATCGCATCTTCCTGATGTGGTAGCCTGCAGTGTCTGTACAAGGCTATCGCCACAAGGTGCTTGTTGCGGTACGCCCCTAGACGGTGGTACCTATGATCCTGATTGCGTAGGTTCATCAAAGAAAGCCTTGGCTTCATGAAATGTCTGTTTATTCTTCTGCAGGTTGAGTGGTGTTGCTTTACTAGGAGCTCTGCGCACCCACTGCTGTCCTATGTTATTTTCCATATCTTGCGATGTCCCACTGGTAGAAACACTGCTACGAGTCACAATATTGACTCTTGGTTCTGGCTCTACCTACTCAGCAGCAATAAGCTGGATGTTCTGGTGTACTACTGGCTTGGGTTCTCTGATCTTAACTATCAAGGTAGGACTCTCCTCTATAGTATGATCATAATATTTGCAGTAGTTACAAGTGGTAGTGGGGCTCTGATAGTCCCTAGCATAGTGTCCTACAACTCCATAGTTATAAAAAGTAACTGGGCCGTGACCACGGCCAAAACCTTCTCCTCTGCCGAAGCCTTCTCCTCGTGCAAAGCCTCCTCCACGGCCTCATCCTCTGAATCCTCCTCCATGGCCACCGTAAGCCGGATCAGGCTGTGGTCCTGCTGTTGGACCCTGTGTCTTTGACTGGACTCTGTACAAGTCTTGCTTTGCTCCAACCATCATATCATAGGCTCTGCAATCGTGTTGATCATGGCTCACAGACTTGTAGAAGACGCAGTATAGGTTCTTAGGTGTCTGCACATACTTCTGAAGTAAGGGGCACTGGTGAGGTAGATGTCCTCGCGTTTTGCATATTTCACACCATGGTCCATGGGTCTGTGGAAAGGGGTTAGGAGACCCTGTTGCTATATATTCTACAAAGACCAGACAAGTGTCTTTACTGTGGCCTTGTGCTTTACATTTTATGCACCATATGTCTTGTGCAACCTCTTTCCCTTTCTTAAGTTCATGCAACTGTAATGTGAGATTAGCCAATTGATTTTGTAAATTTGTCATGCCTGTACTGCTCTCAGCTAGAGGTGAAGCCTCTAGTTTCATCGCCATCTCCAACGCATCATCCTGAGTCTGGAGTTTCTGCTGCACTAACGGCAGTC
>LPNX010956213.1:354981-365096 GCA_001517045.1 Pseudotsuga menziesii | reverse complement strand
TATCATCCCCCATTCTATGTCTTCATGGTGGATGTTGATTTACTGTGTTACTACCACTCGGTGGTGTAGGTGGAGGTGATGTAGCAGTGGTAGGTACTGTCTGCGAGCTATTGGATGGAGTTCCTACGGGATTGTTTTGAGTCCCAGTCTGTTTCTATGGGGTGTAAGGGTGGTAAGGGATACCCCCCTCTATTCCTTCTGTGGTACTATGACTCTGCTGTCTGGCACTATCTGAACTGCCCTCAAATATTGGAGATCTGAAATCTACTTTATACTTCTTTCCACTTCGTGTTCTTCCAATGTCATCAAAATCACTTTCGAACTCTTGTGACATTACTATTTCTACTTATTCATGTGAAACTAGATCCATTGTTCCTTTTTCATGTAATAGCATCTTAATGGACAAGTTTAAAGATCTTAGGTACTTACCACGATATCTTTTGAAGAAGTAGCGCTCAACCTCGCTGAAGCTTTTCATCTAGTCAACCGCAAACTCTGTGATGAAGCCTCCTAGCACACTCGCAAGCCAGAAGTCTACTGCCCTCGTGAGGGGATTATCAAGGTTCTCCACAGCCTGAATCAGCTCCGGTGTCCAGAAAATGTGTCTTTTCTTTTTGAATATGCCTATATCAGTTAGCTTTGCTAACCAGTCATAAAGCTCGTTTCCAAAGGTCGAAAAAAATATCGCATGGATGTCTGTAATGATATGTTTTTGTAACCAGGCCTCTGTTTTCAGTTTAGGGATCCTGTTCTCTCGTTCAGCAAACTCTTTCAGGTTAGACCAAACCCACTCATTGAGTTCATCTCTAGTAGGGCGCCACTAGAACATCAGTGCTCAGTTTGTTCAAAACCGAAAATGGAACCATTTGTTGGCTATCATGGGCAGACCTGGGTTTATGGTATTTAACCAACAACACCCCTAGCTCATTGGCCTTTTCGGTGACAGACCGCAAAGCGGCCTGAAGTCTCACCCGAAGTGATTCTACTAGGTTGGCCAAGGACTCAAGCATCTTGGACTAGGTTCTGTGGTGATCCTACTTGCGACTCAAAGCTCTGCTAGCCGTGAGGCCTCTTTCTCTGCGCGTCGCGTGACCTTCTTCTCATGTCGCGATGACTCCAGCCTTATCGCATCTCCACGCACCAGGAGATATGTAACTTCCTCCCAATGCTAAGCCCTTAACCTACGGTATTGCGCACCATAGCTCCTCTGCCGGTGCGGTATCACCTTCTTGCAATAACCTACTCCCGCAGCTCAGCGCACTTAGCGTTGTTCATTTCGACTTTGCAAGACTCAACGTGATAGGCTATTTAACACCGTGACTAGTGACTGTTTCAAACAAGGCATAAATGAACCCGCATACGACGCATCAAAGACTTCAACTTATGTTTATCCTTCTATATTGCTGTGAACTGAATAATGCATACATACATTAAACTGTAATCAAAGTCCATGAAATGACTGATAAATGCACAAGTAAACATAACACATAATCCAATCACATAACACTCGATTTTAACGTGGTTCACCTCCAGGATGGAAGTTACGTGCACAGAACTATGTTTTTATTATAGCTCAGGGGAAGGTAAAACACAGTTCTGCTGCACCGCATATGCAGCTCAAGATCTTCTCTCTTAGATCTCTTTTCTTCTCTATATCGCACTCCTAGAATATACTCTTCCCTCTCTGTCGATCCCTGCAGATCATTACATGCATGCTTAATAAGCTAGCTACTGGTTACAGTAAGATTGCTACTGTTAATAACAGAACCAGAGCTTGGATTTTTCAACAGTCTATGTTACTTCTATTATCTATATCATCCAACAACTGTCTAACTGTCTAACTGACCAACCAACCAACCAACCCTTTTACAATACAAAATATATCCCTTTATAGGCAACCTGAAGGTCTTGCCATTACAACACTGTGGGCCTGTCCCAACAGTAACCCAAAACCCTAACTAGTGACAGTCGACCATATCTGTACTTGAGGTAGCCGCTTTCCGTCATACCATAGTTCTCTGCAGTCTTCCATGCTTCCCGGCGGTGATCATGGGTACTGTGCACCGCTTCGCTTTTCTGTCCTTCATCTTCAATGCTTCATCCTCGTTGCTCCTTTTCCTTTATGAGGGTTTCTGAGCCCTCCTGTCTTCATCACTACCTTCAATGCAGTGGGTGAGCTCTCTCTTCTCGACCGCTCAGGTACAGTCGTCTTCCTTGACTTCTTCGTCTTCTTCGTCATGGTTTCCGGCTCTGCTCTGTAGCTGGAAACGTGCTACGACGTCGTAGATCTATCTTATCTTCTCTCCGCCAAAACTGTCTGTTCGCTAAACTGGCAGCTTCTTCTGTAGCTGCAGGACCCTCAACCAACAAAGAATAACACCAACAACATCATCAAACTTAAGAGTGTTTGAACTAGGTACAGAGTTACTTACAGCCATGACCAAGCTATTCCAGCTTTCTGGTAATGAGCACAAGATTAGAAGAGCCCTAACCTCATCATCAAAGTTCACTTTTACAGAACTTAACTGACTGGTAAGTGTATTAAACTCATTTAAATGGTCAGCAACATATCCACCTTCTAGCATCTTCATATTAAATAGATGCTTCATTAAAAATACCTTGGTAGAAGCCGAGGGTTTTTCGTAGAGCTTACTCAATGCGCTCATCACACCCTCTGTTGTATTTTCTTTCGAAATATTGAAGGCCACCGACGAACCCAAGCACAGCCGTATTGTTCCTAGTGCCTTTCTGTCAAGAACCTACCATTCTTCATCCTTCATAGCCGCTGGATGTTTTGATTTGCTGCCCAATGACAGGTACAGATCCTTCTGGTACAGAGTCCTCCATTTACATCTTCCATAACTAATAGTTTTGACCTTTAAATTTCTTGACCCTAAACTTTCCTTCTTCCGCCATTGCTCCCACTCAAACCATGAACCCTTATTTCTTGTGAGTTTACCAACAAAATAGACCTTTTGGCTCTGATACCAATTGCTAGAAAATAGGACCGCAGAGCAATAACAGATATACAGTTAAATTAATAAACAAGATGCAAAAAACACATTAAAACATTACAGAGAGACATAGATATAACGTGGTTCACCCAAACTATGGGCTACGTCCACAAAGAAATTTTCCAGTCCTTTTATTATAGTCCAGAAATATTAAGGGATACACCTTGCAGCAAAACCACTGCACTTCCTCTTCACGCTCTCACAGTCTCTCTTCCAGTACAATACAATACCATACTCAGTCGATTTACAATGCTTTCTTTTATAGGGGAAATACAATGGGAAAATTCTAGGGTTAACCCAATACCATGGGTCCGCAATACTGTTGGCCAACACACATCCCAAAAATATTTTTTTTGGGGCTCCGCCCCCAAACCCCCATATTCTCAGGGGAACTGCCCCCGAACCCCCGTGTCTTAGGGGCGTTGCCTCCGAACCCCAAGGTAGGGGGAATGAGTGTATAGTACTCCTGGGTTACAATCACAACTGAATAATATCTCTGGATCTGGAATATTAGGCTCCACAACCAACACGTAGAGCACCGACCACCTGTTAGTTATGGACAGAGCCCCGTCGCGTGCTCTGCCCGATAGCTAAAAACCCTACGGTGAGAAAATTTTTGCTTTCTAAACCAATAAAAACCCCTTATTGAGATGGTCGATTTCCTATTTACCATTTCAAAATTAACAATTTACCTTAATTCTTGTCTTTAAAAAAATTTAGAAATCATTTTACGAACATGAATTGAACAATGGAAGAGGAAATAAAATGACATTTTTTCAGCATTAAAGGGGAAAGATCAAAATACTTAACTCTTCCACAAAGAATGAAGGAACAATGAGTGAAGGACCCTTGCAAAAACATTGGTGGGAACTCTTTCTATCAAATCCAACTACCAAAATTCTAAAATGGTAAAAAGTAAATGGTAAATAATTCTTACCTACTCTTTCTATTTATAGAATATTTAGAGTTTTCAAAAATTCATTATAATTTATTTATTTTGAAATCCGAATTATTTCATTGAAAGTGGGTTTTTACTTTTTACTTTATATAGTTTTGGTAAAATGGCTTTTAATGGTGTTTTTTGAGTTTTTTCAGGGCAATATTGGGTTATGGCTACGATGTAAGCTATTTTAGTCTTTTTCAAGCTTAGAGCAAGAATTAAAAAGTATCGAGCGTCGTTATACACTTTTTACATGCTCATTAAAATTCCAGTAGAAAGGTGTTGAGTCTACTTTTTCACTTTTGCAGACTCGTTAAAAGTGTATTATGAAAAAGGAACCTAGTTCGGGAGTTATATTTAAGCTCTTTTAAGTCTCCCAAAACACAAAAAGATTGCCAAGTGAACATGTTACATTCACGCTTGTAAAAGAATCAGAACGGGTGACTAGTTGAGGGCAGGTTATCTCTTTTTCGGACTGACTTCCCTTATTTACGAAAAATGACCTTTTGGAGTCTTCTTAGTCATTTCAAACTCTCTAAACATGAAACGACAAATTATTTTTCTTCCATTGGACTCATAAAACAAAACGATGAAAGACCCTATTTGGGAATGAACCCCTCCTTTTTGAGGTTCGTGAAAAATATGAGAATGGACTCCTCATTTGATGAGCTTTAATGAGTGTTTGTTACCCTCTTTGGACTCATAAAAACAAAATTAGGCACTCACCTTTCGAGGTGGGGAAATTAAAGGAAATGGGAATGCTTTTCATTTGTTTTTATGGCAGTAATATATAGTCCACCTTTGAACATGGCACCTGTCTGCATTTGCATATCTGAACAGTTGGGTTTTTCAGCTTGTCTCCAAGTCAAGCCACTTTTGTGAGTCACCTGACTCCTTTGAGTCAATTCAAAGAATGATTTTTCATATTCCTTGCATTACACCTAGTTCTATTCTCATTCAATTCAATGCTTCCAAGTCATGTGTCATGTCGCAAAATTGTTCAAAGGATGTCTCTCCAAGAAAAATAACTCATTAGTAACTTTACTTGCCCTTAAGAGTCTGTCATGTCTGATTCAGTTCCATTACTTCAAATCATCTTTTGTTCCTAGTTTCGTGTCAATGATGTGGGAATCATCATGGCCCTCCCGTGACAAGTCTATTCCCATCGACTTCAAATCATTATCCAAGAATTAGACCTAGAAACCTAAAAAGTACCTTGAATCCTGCATGCCTCAATGGTAGGTTCTCTTGTTTTCAACAATAGGTTTTCATCAATGACCACTGATTGGAAATTTTTTTCAAGTGTTTGAACTCAAAACATCTATTCGCACTTGAGGGAATGTACTAAGATACCTTGGGGATCATTAACATCAATGGTGATTTCCCTTGAACTTGTTAACAGTTGACATCAATTACTGGTAATCAAGTGGTTTCTACCATGTTCAACGTCAATACATCTAATCACATGGTTAGAATCATATCGGTTGGGAATTGGAATGAAGACCCTGAGTGGTTAGTATTTACCATCATCATTGCCTATGCTCAGGTTGCGTTTAGAGATCATTTAGAGTCATGAAATGGATCCACATTGTATGTTTGGTAGCTGTGTTCCATATCTGAGGTTAAGAGACATGGATCTACTTTGTATGTTCTATAGTTGTGACCTACCTCCTATAGCAGTTGTTCATGGATATGCAGTGTATCATTGGTAGTCATGATGTGGTCATCATCATAGATCTGTAGTGTATTGGTCCAAAAATATGATTGGTTTGGATAAAGTTAGTTATTGGTCCTATGATGAGTTTATCTCTCTTTGCCTCTATATCAGATGGAAAACTTGCAAACTATTTCACCTATCACTTCCTTCTCAATTCATACTTTGGGGGGCATTCTGTTGCACCTAGAAATCTCACATTTCTTATCAGCCTTCATGATAATTTCACATTGCCTTTCAACCTTTTAGAAATCCTATCTTGAGTCGCCTTGGTCATATTTTTCTCATACCTAGAAGGGATAGTGCCTTTATGATTTTTACACAGGGCACCGATGATGCCTATCACAATGGACCCATAAGTGTCGTTTCCCTCTTTCTTTGAAAAAAACCCTAGGTCAGCGCCTTTGTCATTTCTACTAGGAGCACCGATGGTCAAAAAATGAGAAAAAACCAATTTTTTGGAGGCTTCCATGTGGAAGCCTCCGACCTCTGTGGAGTTAGTTCCTACATGCTTGGGAGAGGTGGCATTCACCCCCCTCACCTATTGGGATCATATCTTATCCATTTTCCAAGGCATCTCTTAAGTTCTAGGATTATAAATGAAGCCTTCATGATGAGAGTGAGAGAGGCTAGAAAAGGCACCCTTATCCTGTTAGTTTGAAGTATGAATCAAAGGCAAAGTAGAGTTAGCTTGTGGTTGGAGAGGTCTTCATAGCTATAGAGTATTGTAGACATTCTTGTTGAGATCGAATCCATCGACATCAAGGATTTTTTATTGTACTTATTTGTCTTCCATAATTTGTTGGTTGTGGAGCCTAATATTCCATATCTAGAGATATTATTAAGTTGTGTTTGTACCCCAGGTGTACTATACACTCATTCCCCTTACCTTGGGTTTCAGGGCAGTTTTGCAGACCCATTGTATTGGGTTAACCATAGTATTTTCCCATGGTATTTCCCCTATAAAAGAAAGCATTGTAAAGCGACTGTGTATGGTATTATTTTTCATTGTAAACAATATCTGTGATAGTGTGGGATAGATTGTGAGAGCGTCAAGAGGAAGTGTAGCAGTTTTGCTGCAGGCTGTATCCCTTCATCTTTTTGGACTGTAATAAAAGGTTTGGCAATTTCTTTGTGGACGTAGCCCATCGTTTGGGTGAACCACGTTATATCTGTGTCTCTCTATAATGTGTTTAATGTGTTTGGCATCTTGTTTAATGATTTAAAATTATATGTCTTATTGCTTTGCGGTCCTGTTTTCTAACAATTGGTATTAGAGCCAAAAGGTCTATTTTGTTGGTAAAGTTGCAGGAAAGAAGGGTTCCTGGTTCCAGTGGGAGCAATGGCGGAAGAAGGAAAACTTAGGGTCGAGAAATTTAATGGCCAAAACTATCAGTTATGGAATATGCAAATGGAGGACTATCTTTACCAGAAGGATTTGTACCTGCCGTTGGGAGGCAAAGAAAAATAGTCAGCGGCTATGAAGGATGAAGAATGGGAAGTTCTTAATAGAAACGCACTAGGAACAATACAGTTGTTCTTGGCTTCATCAGTAGCCTTCAATATTTCAAAAGAAAAAACAATAGAGGGTGTGATGAGCGCATTGAGTAAACTCTACGAAAATTAACAAGGTATTTTTAGTGAAGATTTTAATTAATGAAGATGTCGGAAGGTGGATCTGTTGCTGACCATTTAAATGAGTTTAATACACTTACCAGTCAGTTAATTTATGTAAAAGTGAACTTTGATAATGAGGTTAGGGATCTTCTAATCTTATGCTCATTGCCAGAAAGATGGAATAGCTTGGTCATGGCTGTAAGTAACTCTGTCCCTAGTTCAAATACTCTTAAGTTTGATGATGTTATTGGTGTTATTCTTAGTGAGGAAATGCTAAGAAAAAGCATAGGTGAGACATCAAGTAATGCGTTGACCATGGAGAGTAGAGGGAGACAAAACAAGAGAGGAAGGAGCCCAGGAAATCACAACAAGTCTAAAAAGGGAAGATCCAAGTCTAGATTTGGAAAAATAGAGTGCTGGAACTGTGGTAAGAAAGGACATATGAATAAATACTGCCGAGCACCAAAGAAGAAAGGTGAGAGGTAGCAAGAGACTACTCAGGAAGCGAATGTAGTAGGTGATGTGTTACAATATGCTTTGATTCTTGCATTAGATAATACTAGCGATTACTGGGTAGTAGATTCAGGGGCTTCATGTCATGCTACACCCCATAAGAAATTATTTCATGATTATGTTCAAGGTGATTTTGGACATGTTTTATTGGGGGTGTTGCAGCTACAACTTTTTTTCCCAAATTTAGGAAAAATTTTGGACCCTCCTTTTGATTTTAACTTGCCTAGATTTATTTGGTTTCCCAAACTCTATTTTTTCCCTCTGCTACAAATCTAGATTTTCTTGAGTTTGAATTGAGGTAAATTGTTTCCTTCGTTTCGGAAGTTGGATGATCTAAATCTGCCTTTGTCTAGCCAAAGCGTTTGATTATGGAGTTTGTTTATTTTTTAACATTTGCTCTGTCGATGATTTTGTTTTAGCACTATCATAAGTCAGTTGAAGTTTGAGTCGGAACTTTAGTTATCTATGCCGCCATTGTTTCGGAGGTTAAACGAACTGATTTCATCGCTTCCCAACCAAGAATCTTTTAAACACTTAATGCTCTATTTTTCAATAAATTTTCGCTATCGGAAGTCTATTTATGTATGAATCGGGGTCATAGTTCTCTACGCAGCGCCATTGCAGAAGCCAACTAATGAACATCTTGATGGAAAGTCATGTTTTTCGCCGATGGGTTTTTATCTCCTTGGTTTATTTTTCAAAAAACTTTTACTTTTGACTTTCGACGTTTTTGTTTTATCACTATTGGAGCATTAGTCTTCTAAGTTGCTTCTGTTTTAGAGGGCAGATGGAAAACATTCTGATGGATTACTTCTTATCCTTGCCGATTTCATGGTTTATTTCTTTTCATTATTTTTGTTTTTTGCTATCGAAACAGTTTATGACTTTGATCAGAAGCCATGGTCTGATTGTTTTCTGTCATGTCCCCGGTTTCGACCCCGTATGCATGATGTATATAATGTAATTAATCGTGGTGAGGAGCTCAAGGTAAAAGCCCCACCATCGATTTGGTTGTGTATGTTCGGCAATGGGGATATTGCTGATGGTTTGTTGTGCTATCCGGCACCTTATAATTTGACATCATGTAAACCCGCACATCAATTAAAATAAACCACAACCAACTACAGCAGTGCAACGTTGAATGAAAAGGGCATGGTTCCAAAGGATAAGGGGTGGGGGATGTCAAACCTTGGTTTATGGGGAAAAACCCATGTTTTATTACCTTGTGGTTTTCTACCTTTGTTATTTGTCACCTTTCTTGTCTTACCCAACCTCTTGCAACCTCTTTAATGTTCTGTTGGGTAGTTGGGCAGCTATGGCTGTTGGTGGATGGGCATTTATTGCCTTTGGGAGTGGGGTGGCAGGACTATCAGTCCTTTGCCCACATCCACACTCCACCCACGACTCCATGCTTGCCCTGCCTGTTCTGTTCTCCTCACGCACCTGTTCTCTCCACGGTCTGTTCACCTCTACCCACGAACTGCAAATTGCGTCCTTCCTATTGTGTGTGCATCCACAGACAAAAACGGAGCCGTTTTTCCTCACGTAGGGCCTCCATTGTCTGTTCCTTTCCTTGTTGGTTCGGATTGTTTAACCACGCACCGGTATTCTTCTGTTTGGGGCGCTCATGAAGAGATGAGATCCATTCTCTTGCATCCACGACTGACTGTGAAGGGCCATTCACGTTTTTGGCTATCTCACAGGTTATTTGGGCCGTTTTACCCGGCTGTAAGTTGTGCACACTCATAAATTCGGGGCTGTAGTTTTCCCCATGTTGTGAATGTCTTTACTGTTACGTATGGAGCTGTTGTAAATTCGAATGAGAGTCATTTTGGCCACGATAGGGCCAAGAATGACTCAGAATTCGTTTTCCCTGTTTAAGCTGTGACAGCTAAGTAATTGCCTGAGTGCAATGGTTGGTCTTCTGACTGTGCTAGCTTGGCTTGTCTGTTGAAAGCCTGTGAAACCCAGCTGTGTTGGTTTGATGTTTATGACCCCTTGGCTATGTGCAAGCCTGCAATTTTTCCCCTTAGTCCTTGAGGAATCATGCCCAGCTCGGGGGTGGCAGCGTTGCTGAGAGATTGATGAGCAAGCTGGCCTATGGTTGGGTGGAACGTTGCAGCGACGTAGCTGGTTGCGGGTGAAATTCTCCATCAAGAGATAAGTGTTGTTGTTATCCCATCTTTGCAAATCGTATTGATGTTAAATGAATTATAATGAACACGGAGATTGCTGGAATGTGTGTGTGTTTGCTTCCGCTGTATGAATGAAGATAAATGCATCTGTGTATGCTTAATTCCAGCATTGTTTTTCTGTT